>OY755248.1:24910860-25221584 GCA_963576725.1 Azorinus chamasolen
TCTGATTATTCTTTCAGTCCTGTGGTCTTTGTTCCATCATACCAAAAGAATAATAAAACAACTGTTTCAACAATGCGCGTTATATACAAAAGGAAACTATATAATTACCATCTGTAAAGAAACTCTCGCTGTTAGAAAGGCATCTAAGCACCACGTCATCTTATCATGTTTTAATTAAGAGCTTTATCAACAGAATATTTAAATTTTTCCTAAAATATAGCACTTGCATTCGGGGGTCTGTGCAGAACACACAACATTAAAGTTATATTATAAGTTTAACATCAAGCCATATTGTTTCCTCTATTGGCGACTCTAAGTCATTGCGTCTAGTACAAAACAAAGTGTCAGAGCAGTAAATTAAAATCCCCCATCCGCAAAGTTTCTGTCTTTCCTGAAAGGAGAACAGAAGTTATCTAATAAAATGTCGTCTGTTTGTATATTATTATCTAAGTGAGTTTCAGTAAAGCATATTATATTGTATTCTTCTGCGATGTCTGCAAGATATTCCATCTTATTTCTAATACTTCGTGCCATCCAGTTAAAAATAGAGATTTCGGTACAAGGGCATGGGTTTCTTTCGACGTCCATTGCCAAAAACTATAAGAATCATAATAAGAAACTGAAAATGACTATTTTGAAAATAACTTTTTACAGCAAGAAATTCTAGTCAACTTATTGTTGCAGTTTTGTAATCCTTTAGTATGACGAGAAACAAATTTAAAAATGTATTTCTACATCTTGTCTGAAATAAACACCTCTTGATAATTCGATAATGACATTTACTGTGAAATGTTCCTATGGCAGCTCGGTATAACATAATGTAAACAGACATTAACCATTATCATAAATGAAGTTTTACGAGCTGCCATTACCAGAAGAGACAAGTCCGTATGTACATCCATGAGAAAAAGACACAGCAAGCAATACGTGAATTGATGAAAAAGAAAAGATGAAATGGATACAAAAGAAAAAGAAGATACAATACATCTCCAATCCTATCAATTTTGATTCGCGGAAATTTAAAGGAAAGCTGCTTTAAATAGAATTGGTTTTGTTTTATTTTTAATTATTAACTATTGATGCCTAAAAGTATTCTAAAACAAGAATTAGAAACGGTAACTCTTTCTACATAATTCGTAAATTGAGTGGATTTCCCCCTTTAAATAAACCACGTTAGGTTGAGAAATCAACCGATATTTCATGCTCAGATGGGGTATTATCCTACCAATTTGACCTGAGACTTATGCATATTCCGTGTATTATCGTCGGTAATCTTCGAATAAATTTCCGAAGGTATAAGAATGCGCTAAAAGAATACAGTAAAACCCTTCTAGTGCGACAAGCATATGGAGGCATAATTCATAATGGCAAAGGCAGGTGGTAGCTTAATACAGGACGAAAGTTATGCAGAAAGCTCCTGTAGGAGCTTTCTGCATAACTTTGGTCATGTATTAAGGAACCACCTGCTTATAAAGACAGCCATGTTTATTCATTCAGTGGTCGCATTAGATGGGGTTTTACTGTACAATCCTCGTGGAACATGATTATTACCGGCTCTTGGTTTGCTATTTTTTTGTCACAGTGTATCACGAATAATCCCGATAATCACGCCGAAATTTAATCGAGTCTCAGGTCAAATTAGGAGGATAATACAACAACATTCCTAAACAAAAAAACAAAACCAAAAACACATCGGCACGAAATCCACGTGCACGGAATATCAGTGTACGACATTTGAAATCAATCGTGAAAGCAACGCCAGTGTCTACCGAACACAGCGAACTATAAATCAATTATTGGATAAGTGGATAATCCACTAGTGGATAATGATTAATGGATACTCTCTCAAAGCAAATACGACGATAAAGTGTATAAAAATTACAAAAGGTAATATACTCTTAAGCTATACATTAACATCATCTATTATTCTGGAACATTTCGTACATGGATATGAATATTATACAAAGTAATTTCACCTATTATCTCTCTCCAACGAAACGAACTTGGGAGACAAGTTTTAGGTGAAATAACAACACCAGATTTTTTGCGGTAAACTATTACACGATGTCTACTCTTGGTCTAGACTGTATACCGAGAAAAATTAGAACAAGACACAACAGTTAGCTTCCAGATCAGACATCGGATATATCGATGTCTGGTTTGGATCCAATCTATGTGCATCATACCAAGATGAAAACAGTCTGCATACTGGCATTACACCTTTTCTGCCGATACCTTTGCAGGAAGATCGATCGATTGATCGATTTACCTATCAACATCTTCATCATCACCATGAAACACCGTGCGCTGAACTGGTAATTACGCATACACGATTCAGAGAATAATAAACAAATCTCAATGCATCCAAGAATTAACAGATGACAGAGAAACTATTTGATTAACATGATCTCCTAACAGTCAAGCGGAGCGAAAACACTACACAATAACACTACAAAATATGTTAAATGGCATTTTCGTCATTATAATCATCGCCATCATCGTCGAGCATCGCCACTTATCACCATCGGCCAACATTAATTATTACCATTATCATCATCATCATCATTATCATCATCATCATCATCTCATCAGTATCACAATCATCACCAATCATCATCATCGTCATCATCATCATCATCGCCACCACCAACACCAACACCATCATCATCATCATCATCAGCAGCAGCAGCAGCATCATCATCATCACATCATCATGAGCATCATCATCACATAAATTATATACATGCAAAAAATCTTTACATTGCTATACCATATTTATCTATCTCGATCGCTCTTGTCATCACACTGTCTGGAGTCAGCCAAGACTTTCAGTCATGTAGCGACTGTGCTGGACCCAACTAGGATCCATCCCTTTAACCCTTCGCTTGCTATTCGCGTCAATATACCTACCCGTAAATAGTGAAGACCCAGATGAGACAGCTCCTGCAGGAGCTGTCTCATCAGGGTCAGCACTACCCACAAGTTGATTATGCAACCAATGCACTCCACAGCAGTGACTGCACAGCGAAATTCTTGTACACAGTGAAGATATATGCAACCACACAACTGGGCACGGGCAAAGGAGAAATGTATTTTGAAATTCAGCAGGCGAAGGGCCAATACATTACATGTAGAACGCAACTTTTGTTGACTTTACAATCATATTGTACCCAGATCAGATGGCTCCTATAGTAGGCTACTTGTCTGATCATGATCCACCTCGTTTGCATATAGAAACGTATAGTCTGAAACATCCGACATTTCCAATTGAACAGTAAGTCTGGAAGATGCACATTATTAAATATAGTCTACTGGATAGATACTATATATGTCACGCTGTTTATATAATGTACGAGATGAGTTTATGCAATGTCTGCTACAAAAGATTCTTTTGCTAAAATAAATCCCGCCCGCTTCACTGTATAACTAAAAGTGGCTAGCCTACTTACAAGCAGCCTTTGCAGAATCAATTGACCAAGTGCGAAACAGCATACAGCATTGTTCCAGATCCGATACCGATTTCCGGCATTAGATCCGGATCCAAGCCGCATGCTAGAGCCCCACTTCGTCGCCAATAGCAAACTAAGGGTCAGCCGTTTATGCCGGTGGCTACCTAGGAGAGAGTGACTCTTTGGCGACAGGCAGTACATAATGGTGGCAGTACATGGGATCCACACAGTACATTGTCTCAATACATGTATAAGCATGGGCGTGTAAGTGTTAATCCGTGTACCGGTCCGGTTTCCACTAACTTGATAAGGTAACACGTGTGTAATAGTTCAACACAACTCATTCAGCTTTGTGTTTTACCATTACACACTGTTCATAAGTAACGTGCAGTCGGCAGCATATCCATTTACGTCTGGATTTGAAAAGTAACTCACCGTTGCGCTTTAATTCTAATAACTTGTTTTAAAAAAGTGGAAATATATAATTAAATGGTTGATTTTAGATCTAGGTGACGTGATATCTGCAATTGATCCGCGTGCATATGTGAATTTGAATGTCAAAGAGATGTGAACTTGAGACGCCATGTAACTCGGCGTCCTAAGAGGGTCACATCTGTTCGCAATGATCATAAAAAGTTACATTATGGAAAATAATTTTATCTGCAATTGCAACTAGGTCGATACTGCTACAGATTAGCCTACACGTTTCGCCTTCTTCAGGCTCAGGGTCAAGGTCAAGGGGCTCTTCACTAAACATTGACTAAACAAGCACTGGTGACGATTTTTCCGTATTTCTGTAAAAGATGCGACCATCACTAGTCCAGTATGAATACACAGAACCGGATTTCCAAGCTTCTGACAGTTTTTAGCTCACCAGAGCACAAAGTATGTGAGCTATTGTGATACCTATGTTTCCGTCGTCCGTCTGTCTGTCCGTCAACAATTTCAAACGACTTCTTCTCTGAAACCGACTGTCCAATTGTTACCAAACTTGGTCAGATAAATACTGTGGGTGTGTGCTTCAAAAGTTGTTAAAAGATAGTGGGCGGGGCCATCGGTCTTGTTGCCATGGCAACTGTACGCAATATCTAGAAATATCTTCTTCTCCAGAATGACTTGTCCAATTTGAATATAGTTTTCACCAAAATGGTTCTTAGTTGATAGACTTTAAAAGTTGTTAAAAGAATTTTGATCCGACAAAAAACATGGCCGCCAGAGGGCGTGGTCATTTTTCCATATATGGTAATATATGACAATCTTTAAAAATCTTCTTCTCTGAAACCGTATGTCCTAGACCATTGATATTTGGCATGTAGCACGATCTTATGGTCCTCTACAAAGATTGTTCAAATTATGACCCCGGGCCAAAAATGGCCCCGCCCAAGGGCTTATCAGTTTTTCATTGGAAAATCTTAAAAAAAATCTTCTTCTCTAAAACTGTAGGGCATAGACCTTGGATATTTCGTTTGTAGCATGACCTCATGGTCCTCTACAAATATTGTTCAAATTATGATCCGGGCCAAAAATGGCCTCGCCCAAGGGGATATCAGTTTTTCATAGGAAAATCTTTAAAAATCTTCTTCTCGGAAACTGTAAGGCTTAGACTTTTGATATTTGGTATGTAGCATGATCTAATGGTCCTCTACAAAAGTTGTTCAAATTATGATCCCCGGGCCAAAAACGGCCCCGCCCAAGGGCTTATCAGTTTTTCATAGGAAAATCTTTAAAACTCTTCTTCTCTGAAACTGTAAGGCCTAGACCTTTGGTATTGGGTATGTAGCATGATATTATGGTCCTCTACAAAGATTGTTCAAATTATGACCCCAGGCCAAAAATGGCCCCGCCAAAGGGTTTATCAGTTTTTCATAGGAAAATCTTTTAAAATATTCTTCTTTCAAACTGTAAGGCCTAGACCTTTGATATTTAGTATGTAGCATGATCTAATGGTCCTCTACAAATATTGTTCGAATTATGACCACTGGGCCAAAAATGTCCCTGCCCAAGGGGTTATCAGTTTTTCATTGGAAAATCTTTAAAAATGTACTGAAACTGTAAGGCCTAGTCTAGACCTTTGATATTTGGTATGTAACATGATCTAATGGTCCTCTACAAATATGTAGCTGTGGCTTGTGGTCCTCTGCCAAGAATGTTTAACTTACGACCCCGACCACTGGGCGAAGCTTGGCCCTGCATCAGGGCTTACCAGTTTTTCATGGGAAAAATATAAATATTATTTTTCTCTGAAACCATAAGGCTTAGACCTTTAATTAATGGCATATTGCTTTGTCTTGTAGTTCTCTACCAGGGGTGTACACAAGATTTCTTGTGGTCAAAAATGGCCCCGCCCCTGGGGTTATCTCTGGTGAGCGCTTCAGGGCCTTATGACCCTCTTGGTTTTTTTACAACGGTTTGCATGGGCTTTGTTAGATCTTCTGAAATAAAGATTTTCTTTCCAGATATACGTACATCCTTGAGTTTCGACTTTGCTTTAAACACTGCCAATTTCGCTTTCCAGGCTTTGAACATACATATCACCTGTGCACTACCACCTGACGGCTCCCCTATAAAGTGAGACCTCTCAATGTCATTTGCTGTAATGGGACGATCTAGGCTAAATTTCTTCATTAACGAGGCTCAATTTTAAATCTTCAGTCTGGCTGGAACCTGGGCCACTGGTACGTTGTGATAACGTAAACTGTTCCTTCTGCCATACTGCTCCAGGTTGTCAAGATCTTCAGTCAGTTTCAAGCTATGCTTTTTCTAGGTGGATCACCCTGGACTTTACGGCTTCATTTTCAGAGATCAGATCGTCTATGACGGCATTTCTCCTGTTTAATTCGGTGCTGAGATCCTCAATGTGTTTCGATTGACTGTCTAAACGGACAACCACATACTCCAGAGCATTCTGTACCGCATGGCTAACTATTGAAGAGAGGCTAGGCTCAATACCCTTAACCAGTGCCGGAGCAATCTTGTCAACAAAACCCGGACTTGTGACGGTCGTATGGACAAGCCGAGTCAGGTCAAAAGATTTACCCTTATGCGAAATAACCATGGAGGTGTCGGGACTCTTACCGGTGGACATAACATCATGCACGCTGCCGATAGAGTTGCGGCGCCTTGTCGGCTTCGGTGGCCCAGCATGACCCCCCCCACCTTGCGAACAGTTTGGACTCACAGTCTGATCAAAACTACGTTTGACTCCAGGTGTCTCCTGTGAACACGACATGTCCTTTCCATTCGCAGCCATATCCAATACACAATGTCAATGTCCAACAATGTGGTCCACAAACAATTCACCCGCACAATCTCCTAAACGTGGCGCGAATTGTTTCAGAACAAAGGCTTCTTACAAAATAACTTTTCCTGGTATTTAAAAAGCTAGTTTGGCTAGTTAGACGTTTGACGACTTTATTATGTGGATGTTTTAGAACAAGAACTAACTAAGACAAAGTCATATATTGTGGTCTCTAAGTCTGAAAACGACATAATATCTGAACATGTTAATAAATGTAAACAGTTCAATGCTGATATATTAATCACACACCATAAACTTCCGACGATGTACTGGATACCTAAACTCCATAAAACGCCATATAAATCACGCTTCATAGCAAATTCTGTCTCGTGCACAACAACTGCACTATCCAAACTAATTACATCGTGTCTAACAGCGGTCAAAGAATATGTCAAGCGTTACTGCGATAAAGCTTATGAGAATTCAGGAATTAACATTTTTTGGTCTATTAAAAACTCCAATGAGGTTTTAACTAAATTAAAAATCAAGCAACACCAAGCTAACACTATAAGCACTTATGATTTTTCTACACTTTATACCACATTACCACACGATCTAATTAAGATCAAACTTACTAATCTTATAAATAAAACATTTGCCAGAGAAAAAGTATCATTTATTGCCTGTAATTCTAGACATGCGTTCTTTACCAATGATGTTACAAATAAATATACCTCATGGACATGTTTAGATCTTTGTGACGCTATTACGTTTCTGTTAGACAATATATTTGTTCGTTTTGGTAATTCTGTTTATCGCCAGGTTATTGGTATTCCAATGGGAACCAATTGTGCTCCTTTAATTGCAGACTTGTTTTTGTTTTGTTATGAACGGGATTTTATGCTTAACCTTAACAGCGATTCACAGACGGATGTCATCAATGCCTTTAACAATACAGCACGCTATTTAGACGACATTTTTAATATTGATAACCCATACTTTGATTCTATGATAACCTCAATTTACCCTAGGGAGCTCAAGCTTAATAAAGCAAATAGTTCTGACATATCTGCAGCCTTTTTAGATTTAAATTTATCTATAAACAATGGAAAAATTTCTTCTGCAATTTATGACAAAAGGGATGATTTTAATTTTAAAATAGTTAACTATCCTCATTTGGATGGGGATGTTCCCCGAGCTACATGTTACGGTGTATACATTTCTCAGCTTATTCGTTTTGCTAGAGCTTGTTCCTCTGTTGATGATTTTAACAATCGTAACCTTATTATCACTGAAAAACTACTAAAACAGGGCTACAGATATGACAAACTTCGTAAAACATTTTCAAAATTTTACCACCGTAATATTCTACTCATCAGCAAATACAATTGTAATTTACGTACTTTTCTAAAGTTAGGTATTTCACATCCGGAGTTTTACGGTGATGTCATTTACAAACTTCGAAAAATTATTGGACACACTTATTTTGATACTTTGTTTGTCAAACGTATAAAACAATTCATTAAAAAGGGATATGACCCCTCTATATTGCAGCACACTACATGCTTGGTGGTCCACCCCTTTACAGTTGGTCATTATGCTTTCCTCTTTGCTTGTGCGACGACGGAAAAGGCTTAATACTCTATGAAGATTCCCTCTGAAACCCGTTTACGGAGGGAGGAAATTAGATATTTGTATTTTGCCAGTTCTGTCGTACCCCAAATGACTACTCCACAGCTGCTCTGACCTGAATAGTCATCGAGTACATGCCTACGATGTCAAGTTTATTCTTTTTCAAACAAAACAGTTGTGTATGATTAATATCCACTGGTAATTGTATTTTCTTGCGATTGATCTTTTAAATGTCGGTGTAGAAGTGTTTCAAATAGTTTTCCCGTACTTTTAAATTATGACGTCATTTACATGATGACGTCGCTTGTTTACTTCTAATAGCGTTCATTTTCAAATCATTTTCATTTTGGCATACATCGTTACGCATGTTGTGGTGTTGTCTGGAGGGGGAATTTTATTTACATTTTGACTTTGGTGAAAGTGGGATAAGGACGAGGTTGGGTACCCGTAAACCAGGTTCAAGTCCCCCAGTAGCCCTTTTTTTATTGCTTTTGGCTGCTGGCCGTTCCAAGGCGGCACTCCTGCTTTCAGCCTACGGTCAATTTTGTTTTTTAATATGCTTAATGTTTAATGTGTTGTCTTGTGGCTTTACCGTTTCTCGTTAGATGGTGTTTGATGCGGTGTCATTCCGTGTGTGGCTCTCCCTGTTTGACTATTTTTCCATATGTATTTCAGACAAGATAGAAATGACTAGTGTCTTCATTGGACAATATTTTGACATGTTTTCCCTTGTTCTCACGACAGCAGGCCCTAGCGCATTGCTCTGTCCCCGTGGTAGAGCTCCGTGTTCGCTCGGGAGCAGGCTGTCCCAGCCTGCACGGATCGATCCCGTGGAATGTCCTCATTGATGCACGAGAGCCGACTGCCCTGGTGTGCGGCTCCGTCCCTGTGCTAGATCCCCGTGTTTGCACGCCTGTCGCAGGCTGCACGGCTCGGTCCCATAAAATATCACCGTGTTAGCACGGCACGGGCTTCCCTAGGCAGATTCCCGTTGAAGTACGGTAGCCGACAGCTCCGGCCCATGCGGCTTCGTCCCGTGGTAGACCCCTGTGTTCGCGGCCAGGCAAATTGTCCAAAGTCGAAATTTAACACTTGTTCGACAATTTTCCGACTTGATAGAAATGTCTAATGTCTAAATTGGACATTTAGACAATCTTCCTAGGTCCGGCAAATTCTCAAACGTCGAAATTAGACACTTGTTAGACATTTTCCCCACTTGATAATTTTCCGACATGATAGAAATGTGTAATGTCTAATTGGACAATATTTAGACATTTTTCCCGTTCCGGGAAATTGTCAAACGTCGAAATTAGACATTTGTTAGACAATTTGTCGGCTTGATAAAAATGCCTTTTGTCTAAATTGGGACACTAGTTTGACATTTTCCCAGTCCGGCAAATTGTTTAACGTCTAAATTAGATACTTGTTAGACAATTTATCCGAGTTTATAGAAATGTATAAATTAAACAATATTCAGACATTTTCCCCGTGTTCTCACGGCAGCAGGTCGCCCCGGCCTACGCGGCTCTGTCCTGTGGAAGTTCCCGTTGGAGCACGGGACCCGACTGCCCCGGCGCCCATGGCTCCATCCCCGTGGTAATTCCCTGTGTTTGCACGGGAACTGGCTGCTGTGAGCTGCGCTGCTCGGTCTCGTGTAAGATTATCGTATTAGTGTGACAGCAGGCTTTCCCGGCCAGCTAGCTCGATTCTATGGAAGGTCCCCGTTGCACCACGCGAGCCGACTGTCCTGGCGCTCGCGGCTCCGTCCCCGTGGTAGACTCCCGTGTTTGCACGGGATCCGGCTGCCGCAGGCTGCGCGGCTCGGTCCAATGAAATATCCCCGTGTTAGTAGGGCAAGGACATCGAGCTTCCCCGGCCAGCGCCGCTGGAAGATCCCCGTTGAAGTACGGGAACTGACTACTCCGACCCATGCGGTTTCATCCCATGGTAGATCCCAGTGTTCGCGGCCTGGCAAATTGTACGAAGTCGAAAGTAGACACTTGTTGGACAATTTGTATGTCTTAATAGAAAGGTCTAATTTGTAAATTGGACAATATTGAGATATTTGTACTTGGTCCGGCAAATTCTCAAACGTCAAATTTAGACACGTGTAAAACAATTTTTCCGACTTGATAGAAACGTCTACTGTCTAAATTGGGCATTTTTTAGTCATTTCCCAGGCCTGACGAATTGTCTAAGTCTACATAAGACACATGTTAGACACTATTTTCCCGACTTGATAGAAATGTCTTATGTCTACATTGGACAATGTTTAGACATTTTTCCGGGCCCGGCAAATCGGCCAACGTCGAAACTAGACATGTTGTACACGGACAATATTTAGACATTTCAGGCCCGAAAAAAAAAAGTTTTTTCCGAATGTACTGCTGAATGTCTAATGTACTGCTGCAGTACATTCGCGAATGTACTTCTAAATGCCTAACACACTGCAGCAGTACATTCGCAAATGTACTTCTGAATACCTAACACACAGCAGCAGTGGATTCGCTGACAAACTATTTTTTCCGAATGTACTTCTGAATGTCTAACGCACGGCAGAAGTACACTCGACTATGTATTTCTGAATGCCTAACACACTGCAGCAGTACATTCGCCAATGTACTTGTGAATTTAGATAAATAGGATCTAAACTGTTTGCAAATCAAGCACTGTTCGTCGAACTAGATCCATCGGATCCAATCTGTTCTCCTCTCAAGCACATTTTGTTCACACCAGATCAATAGGATCCAAACTGTTTGCCATTCAAGCACTAGTTTTTTCACAGCATATGCAAAGGATCTGAACTGTTTGCAAATTAAGCACTGTAAATTCGTACAAGACCAATAGGATCCAAACTGTTTGCCACTCAAATACATTTTAATTCAGAGCAATAGTATCCACACTGTTTGCCATTCAAGCAGTTGTTTTTTACACAAGATCAATAGGATATAAACTGTTTCCAACTCAGTCACTGTTAATTCGAATCAGATCAATAGGATCCAAACTGTTTGCCATTCAAGCAGTTTTTTTTTACACAAGATCAATAGGATCTAAACTGTTTGCAAATCAGTCACTGTTAATTAGTTTAGATCCTATTGATCTGATTCGGTTTGCCATTCAAGCAGTTGTTTTTTACACAAGATCAATAGGATCTAAACTGTTTGCAAATCAGTCACTGTTAATTCGAATCAGATCAATAGGATCCAAACTGTTTGCCATTCAAGCACTAGATTCTCACACCAGATACATAGGATCTGAACTGTTTGCAAATAAAGCACTGCTAATTCAAACTATAACATTTTGTTCACACCATATCAATAGGATCTAAACTGTTTGCAATTCAAGCACTATTTTTTCACCCCAGATAAATAGGATATACTCTGTCAAGCACTGTTTATTCGAACTAGATCCAAGGAATCCAAACTGTTTACCCCTAAAGTAAATTTTATTCACACCAGATCAATAGGATCCAAACTGTTTGCCATTCAAGCACTAGTTTTTACACCAAATAAATAGGATCCAACCTGTTTGCAAATCAGGCATTGTTAATTCGAACTAGATTTATAGGTTCCAAACTATTTGCCATTCAAGCACTTGTTTTTCACACCAGATGAATAGGATCTAAAATGTTTGCAAACAAAGCACTGCTAATTCAAACTAGATGAATAGGAAACAAGCTGTTTGCCTCTCAAGCTCATTCTATTCACACCAGATTAAAAGGATCTAAACTGTTCGCCATTCAAGCAGTTGTTTTTTACACAAGATCAATAGGATCTAAACTGTTTGCAAATCAGTCACTGTTATTTCGAATCAGATCAATAGGATCCAAACTGTTTGCCATTCAAGCAGTTGTTTTTTACACAAGATCAATAGGATCTAAACTGTTTGCAAATCAGTCACTGTTAATTCGAATCAGATCAATAGGATCCACACTGTTTGCCATTCAAGCAGTTGTTTTTTACACAAGACCAATAGGATCTAAACTGTTTGCAAATCAGTCACTGTTAATTCGAATCAGATCAATAGGATCTAAACTGTTTGCCATTCAAGCAGTTGTTTTTTACACAAGATCAATAGGATCTAAACTGTTAACAAATCAATCTATGTTTATTCGAATCAGATGAATAGGATCCAAACTGTTTGCCATTCAAGCACTAGATTCTCACACCAGATACATAGGATCTGAACTGTTTGCAGATAAAGCACTGCTAATTCAAACTATATCAATATGATCCAAACTGTTTGCCTCTCAAGCACATTTTGTTCACACCATATCAATAGGATCTAAACTGTTTGAAATGCAAGCACTATTTTTTCACCCCAGATTAATAGGATATAAACTGTTTGCAAGTCAAGAACTGTTTATTCGAACTAGATCCATAGAATCCAAACTGTTTGCCCCTAAAGTAAATTTTATTCACACCAGATCAATAGGATCCAAACTGTTTGCCATTCAAGCACTAGTTTTTTACACCAGATAAATAGGATCCAACCTGTTTGCAAATCAGGCATTGTTAATTCGAACTAGATTTATAGGTTCCAAACTATTTGCCATTCAAGCACTTGTTATCACACCAGATGAATAGGATCTAAACTGTTTGCAAACAAAGCACTGCTAATTCAAACTAGATGAATAGGAAACAAGCTGTTTGCCTCTCAAGCTCATTCTATTCACACCAGATTAAAAGGATCTAAACTGTTCGCCATTTAAGCGCCGATTTTTTCACACCAGATAAATAGGATCTAAACTGTTTGCAAATCAAGCACCGTTCGTCGAACTAGATCCATCAGATCCAATCTGTTCTCCTCTCAAGCACATTTGGTTCACACCAGATCAATAGGATCCAAACTGTTTGCCATTCAAGCACTAGTTTTTCACAGCATATGCAAAGGATCTGAACTGTTTGCAAATTAAGCACTGTAAATTCGTTCAAGACCAACAGGATCCAAACTGTTTGCCGCTCAAATCCATTTTATTCAAATCAGATCAATAGTATCCACACTGTTTGCCATTCAAGCAGTTGTTTTTTTACACAATATCAATAGGCTCTCAACTGTTTGCAAATCAGTCACTGTTAATTCGAATCAGATAAATAGGATCCAAACTGTTTGCCATTCAAGCAGTTGTTTTTTACACAAGATCAATAGGATCTAAACTGTTAACAAATCAGTCACTGTTTATTCGAATCAGATGAATAGGATCTAAACTGTTTACCATTCAAGCAGTTGTTTTTTACACAAGATCAATAGGATCTAAACTGTTTGCAAATCAGTCACTGTTAATTCGAATCAGATAAATAGGATCCAAACTGTTTGGTATTCAAGCACTAGATTCTCACACCAGATACATAGGATCTGAACTGTTTGCAAATAAAGCACTGCTAATTCAAACTATATCAATATGATCCAAATTGTTTGCCTCTCAAGCACATTTTGTTCACACCATATCAATAGGATCTAAACTGTTTGAAATGCAAGCACTATTTTTTCACCCCAGATAAATAGGATATAAACTGTTTGCTAGTCAAGCACTGTTTATTCGAACTAGATCCATAGAATCCAAACTGTTTGCCTCTAAAGTACATTTTATTCACACCAGATCAATAGGATCCAAACTGTTTGCCATCCAAGCACTAGTTTCTTACACCAGATAAATAGGATCCAACCTGTTTGCAAATCAGGCATTGTTAATTCGAACTAGATTTATAGGTTCCAAACTATTTGCCATTCAAGCACTTGTTTTTCACACCAGATAAATAGGATCTAATCTGTTTGCAAATCAAGCACTGTTCGTCGAACTAGATCCATCGGATCCAATCTGTTCTCCTCTCAAGCACATTTTATTCACACCAGATCAATAGGATCCTAACTGTTCGCCATTCAAGCACTAGTTTTTTCACAGCATATGCAAAGGATCTGAACTGTTTTCAAATTAAGCACTGTAAATTCGTACAAGACCAAAAGGATCCAAACTGTTTGCCACTCAAATACATTTTATTCAAATCAGATCAATAGTATCTACCCTGTTTGCCATTCAAGCAGTTATTTTTTACACAAGACCAATAGGATCTAAACTGTTTGCAAATCAGTCACTGTTAATTCGAATCAGATCAATAGGATCCAAACTGTTTGCCATTCAAGCAGTTGTTTTTTTACACAAGATCAATAGGATCTAAACTGTTTGCAAATCAGTCACTGTTAATTCGAATCAGATGAATAGGATCTAAACTGTTTGCCGTTCAAGCAGTTGTTTTTTACACAAGATCAATAGGATCTAAACTGTTTGCAAATCAGTCACTGTTAATTCGAATTAGATGAATAGGATCCAAACTGTTTGCCATTCAAGCACTAGATTCTCACACCAGATACATATGATCCAAACTGTTTGCCTCTCAAGCACATTTTGTTCACATCATATCAATAGGATCTAAACTGTTTGAAATTCAAGCACTATTTTGTCACCCCAGATAAATAGGATATAAACATTTTGCAAGTCAAGCACTGTTTATTCGAACTAGATCCATAGAATCCAAACTGTTTGCCTCTAAAGTACATTTTATTCACACCAGATCAATAGGATCCAAACTGTTTGCCATTCAAGCACTAGTTCTTTACACCAGATAAATAGGATCCAACCTGTTTGCAAATCAGGCAGTTAATTCGAACTAGATTTATGGGTTCCAAACTATTTGCCATTCAAGCACTTGTTTTTCATACCAGATGAATAGGATCTAAACTGTTTGCAAACAAAGCACTGCTAATTCAAACTAGATGAATAGGAAACTAGCTGTTTGCCTCTCAAGCTCATTCTATTCACACCAGATTAAAAGGATCTAAACTATTCGCCATTCAAGCACCAATTTTCTCACACCAGATAAATAGGATCTAAACTGTTTGCAAATCAAGCACTGTTCGTCGAATATATCCATCGGATCCAATCTGTTCTCCTCTCAAGCACATTTTATTCACACCAGATCAATAGGATCCAAACTGTTTGCCATTCAAGCACTAGTTTTTCACAGGACATGCAAAGGATCTGAACTGTTTTCAAATTAAGCACTGTAAATTCGTACAAGATCAATAGGATCTAAACTGTTTGAAAATCAGTCACTGTTAATTCGAATCAGATCAATAGGATCCAAACTGTTTGCCATTCAAGCACTAGATTCTCACACCAGATACATAGGATCTGAACTGTTTGCAAATAAAGCACTGCTAATTCAAACTATATCAATATGATCCAAACTGTTTGCCTCTCAAGCACATTTTATTCACACCATATCAATAGGATCTAAACTGTTTGAAATTCAAGCACTACTTTTTCACCCCAGATAAATAGGATATAAACATTTTGCAAGTCAAGCACTGTTTATTCGAACTAGATCCATAGAATCCAAAATGTTTGCCTCTAAAGTACATTTTATTCACACCAGATCAATAGGATCCAAACTGTTTGCCATTCAAGCACTAGTTTTTTACACCAGATAAATAGGATCCAACCTGTTTGCAAATCAGGCATTGTTAATTCGAACTAGATTTATAGGTTCCAAACTATTTGCCATTCAAGCACTTGTTATCACACCAGATGAATAGGATCTAAACTGTTTGCAAACAAAGCACTGCTAATTCAAACTAGATGAATAGGAAACAAGCTGTTTACCTCTCAAGCTCATTCTATTCACACCAGATTAAAAGGATCTAAACTGTTCGCCATTCAAGCACCAATTTTTTCACACCAGATAAATAGGATCTAAACTGTTTGCAAATCAAGCACTGTTCGTCGAACTAGATCCATCAGATCCAATCTGTTCTCCTCTCAAGCACATTTTGTTCACAACAGATCAATAGGATCCAAACTGTTTGCCATTCAAGCACTAGTTTTTCACAGCATATGCAAAGGATCTGAACTGTTTGCAAATTAAGCACTGTAAATTCGTACAAGACCAACAGGATCCAAACTGTTTGTCGCTCAAATACATTTTATTCAAATCAAATCAATAGTATCCACACTGTTTGCCATTCAAGCAGTTGTTTTTTTACACAAGATCAATAGGATCTCAACTGTTTGCAAATCAGTCACTGTTAATTCGAATCAAATCAATAGGATCCAAACTGTTTGCCATTCAAGCACTAGTTTTTCACAGCATATGCAAAGGATCTGAACTGTTTGCAAATTAAGCACTGTAAATTCGAATCAGATAAATAGGATCCAAACTGTTTGCCATTCAAGCACTAGATTCTCACACCAGATACATAGGATCTGAACTGTTTGCAAATAAAGAACTGCTAATTCAAATTATATCAATATGATCCAAACTGTTTGCCTCTCAAGCACATTTTGTTCACACCATATCAATAGGATCTAAACTGTTTGAAATTCAAGCACTATTTTTTCACCCCAGATAAATAGGATATAAACTGTTTGCAAGTCAAGCACTGTTTATTCGAACTAGATCCATAGAATCCAAACCGTTTCCCTCTAAAGTACATTTTATTCACACCACATCAATAGGATCCAAACTGTTTGCCATTCAAGCACTAGTTTTTTACACCAGATAAATAGGATCCAACCTGTTTGCAAATCAGGCATTGTTAATTCGAACTAGATTTATAGGTTCCAAACTATTTGCCATTCAAGCACTTGTTTTTCACACCAGATGAATAGGATCTAAACTGTTTGCAAACAAAGCACTGCTAATTCAAACTAGATGAATAGGAAACAAGCTGTTTGCCTCTCAAGCTCATTCTATTCACACCAGATTAAAAGGATCTAAACTGTTCGCCATTTAAGCACCGATTTTTTCACACCAGATAAATAGGATCTAAACTGTTTGCAAATCAAGCACTGTTCGTCGAACTAGATCCATCAGATCCAATCTGTTCTCCTCTCAAGCACATTTGGTTCACACCAGATCAATAGGATCCAAACTGTTTGCCATTCAAGCACTAGTTTTTCACAGCATATGCAAAGGATCTGAACTGTTTGCAAATTAAGCACTGTAAATTCGTTCAAGACCAACAGGATCCAAACTGTTTGCCGCTCAAATACATTTTATTCAAATCAGATCAATAGTATCCACACTGTTTGCCATTCAAGCAGTTGTTTTTTACACAATATCAATAGGCTCTCAACTGTTTGCAAATCAGTCACTGTTAATTCGAATCAGATAAATAGGATCCAAACTGTTTGCCATTCAAACAGTTGTTTTTTACACAAGATCAATAGGATCTAAACTGTTAACAAATCAGTCACTGTTTATTCGAATCAGATGAATAGGATCTAAACTGTTTACCATTCAAGCAGTTGTTTTTTACACAAGATCAATAGGATCTAAACTGTTTGCAAATCAGTCACTATTAATTCGAATCAGATAAATATGATCCAAACTGTTTGGTATTCAAGCACTAGATTCTCACACCAGATACATAGTATCTAAACTGTTTGCAAATAAAGCACAGCTAATTCAAACTATATCAATATGATCCAAACTGTTTGCCTCTCAAGCACATTTTGTTCACACCATATCAATAGGATCTAAACTGTTTGAAATGCAAGCACTATTTTTTCACCCCAGATAAATAGGATATAAACTGTTTGCAAGTCAAGCACTGTTTATTCGAACTAGATCCATAGAATCCAAACTGTTTGCCTCTAAAGTACATTTTATTCACACCAGATCAATAGGATCCAAACTGTTTGCCATTCAAGCACTAGTTTCTTACACCAGATAAATAGGATCCAACCTGTTTCAAATCAGGCATTGTTAATTCGAACTAAATTTATACGTTCCAAACTATTTGCCATTCAAGCACTTGTTTTTCACACCAGATAAATAGGATCTAATCTGTTTGCAAATCAAGCACTGTTCGTCGAACTAGATCCATCGGATCCAATCTGTTCTCCTCTCAAGCACATTTTATTCACACCAGATCAATAGGATCCTAACTGTTCGCCATTCAAGCACTAGTTTTTTCACAGCATATGCAAAGGATCTAAACTGTTTTCAAATTAAGCACTGTAAATTCGTACAAGACCAAAAGGATCCAAACTGTTTGCCACTCAAATACATTTTATTCAAATCAGATCAATAGTATCTACCCTGTTTGCCATTCAAGCAGTTATTTTTTACACAAGACCAATAGGATCTAAACTGTTTGCAAATCAGTCACTGTTAATTCGAATCAGATCAATAGGATCCAAACTGTTTGCCATTCAAGCAGTTGTTTTTTTACACAAGATCAATAGGATCTAAACTGTTTGCAAATCAGTCACTGTTAATTCGAATCAGATGAATAGGATCTAAACTGTTTGCCGTTCAAGCAGTTGTTTTTTACACAAGATCAATAGGATCTAAACTGTTTGCAAATCAGTCACTGTTAATTCGAATTAGATGAATAGGATCCAAACTGTTTGCCATTCAAGCACTAGATTCTCACACCAGATACATATGATCCAAACTGTTTGCCTCTCAAGCACATTTTGTTCACATCATATCAATAGGATCTAAACTGTTTGAAATTCAAGCACTATTTTGTCACCCCAGATAAATAAGATATAAACATTTTGCAAGTCAATCACTGTTTATTCGAACTAGATCCATAGAATCCAAACTGTTTGCCTCTAAAGTACATTTTATTCACACCAGATCAATATGATCCAAACTGTTTGCCATTCAAGCACTAGTTTTTTACACCAGATAAATAGGATCCAACCTGTTTGCAAATCAGGCAGTTAATTCGAACTAGATTAATGGGTTCCAAACTATTTGCCATTCAAGCACTTGTTTTTCATACCAGATGAATAGGATCTAAACTGTTTGCAAACAAAGCACTGCTAATTCAAACTAGATGAATAGGAAACTAGCTGTTTGCCTGTCAATTTCATTCTATTCACACCAGATTAAAAGGATCTAAACTATTCGCCATTCAAGCACCAATTTTCTCACACCAGATAAATAGGGTCTAAACTGTTTGCAAATCAAGCACTGTTCGTCGAATATATCCATCGGATCCAATCTGTTCTCCTCTCAAGCACATTTTATTCACACCAGATCAATAGGATCCAAACTGTTTGCCATTCAAGCACTAGTTTTTCACAGGATATGCAAAGGATCTGAACTGTTTTCAAATTAAGCACTGTAAATTCGTACAAGATCAATAGGATCTAAACTGTTTGAAAATCAGTCACTGTTAATTCGAATCAGATCAATAGGATCCAAACTGTTTGCCATTCAAGCACTAGATTCTCACACCAGATACATAGGATCTGAACTGTTTGCAAATAAAGCACTGCTAATTCAAACTATATCAATATGATCCAAACTGTTTGCCTCTCAAGCACATTTTATTCACACCATATCAATAGGATCTAAACTGTTCGAATAAACAGTGCTTGACTTGCAAAATGTTTATATCCTATTTATCTGGGGTTAAAAAGTAGTGCTTGAATTTCAAACTAGATCCATAGAATCCAAAATGTTTGCCTCTAAAGTACATTTTATTCACACCAGATCAATAGGATCCAAACTGTTTGCCATTCAAGCACTAGTTTTTTACACCGGATAAATAGGATCCAACCTGTTTGCAAATCAGGTATTGTTAATTCGAACTAGATTGATAGGTTCCAAACTATTTGCCATTCAAGCACTTGTTATCACACCAGATGAATAGGATCTAAACTGTTTGCAAACAAAGCACTGCTAATTCAAACTAGATGAATAGGAAACTAGCTGTTTGCCTCTCAAGCTCATTCTATTCACACCAGATTAAAAGGATCTAAACTGTTCGCCATTCAAGCACCAATTTTTTCACACCAGATAAATAGGATCTAAACTGTTTGCAAATCAAGCACTGTTCGTCGAACTAGATCCATCAGATCCAATCTGTTCTCCTCTCAAGCACATTTTGTTCACACCAGATCAATAGGATCCAAACTGTTTGCCATTCAAGCACTAGTTTTTCACAGCATATGCAAAGGATCTGAACTGTTTGCAAATTAAGCACTGTAAATTCGTACAAGACCAACAGGATCCGCTCAAATACATTTTATTCAAATCAGATCAATAGTATCCACACTGTTTGCCATTCAGGCAGTTGTTTTTTTACACAAGATCAATAGGATCTAAACTGTTTGCAAATCAGTCACTGTTAATTCGAATCAGATCAATAGGATCCAAACTGTTTGCCATTCAAGCAGTTGTTTTTTACACAAGATCAATAGGATCTAAATTGTTAACAAATCAGTCACTGTTTATTCGAATCAGATGAATAGGATCTAAACTGTTTACCATTCAAGCAGTTGTTTTTTACACAAGATCAATAGGATCTAAACTGTTTGCAAATCAGTCACTGTTAATTCGAATCAGATGAATAGGATCTAAACTGTTTGCCATTCAAGCACTAGTTTTTCACACCAGATAAATAGGATCTGAACTGTTTGCAAATCAAGCAATGTTTATTCGAATTTATACTACTACTACAACCACTACTACAACTTCTTCTTCTTCTTCTACTACTACTACTACTATATCTATTACCACCACCACTACTGCTGCTCTTACTACTACTAGTACCCCTACTACTACTACTATTACCCCTACTACTAATGCTACTACTACTACTACCACTACTACAACTTCATCAACTACTACCACTACTACTACTACTGCTGCTACTACTAAGTACTGCTACACTATTAATACCACTATTATATTCCACAATCCCCACCCCTCCCCCATCCCTATCCCCACCCTTCCCAACCCCTCTTTCCCTCCCCTACTATGACAAACAGTGCATACCCTGATCAGAGAGTTCACCAAGGAGCCATCTGATCTCGGTCCACACTGTTTGTATATAACATGGCAAACACTGCATACTTTGATCAGAGGGCTCATATTTGAGCCCCCTGATTTGGGTCTACACTGTTTGCAAAAACAGTTGCATGATTTACAAAGTCTATCAAAGATCAAATACTACTACTACAACTAATTACTACTACTACTTCCTATATTGCTACTATGTATACTACTACTACTACTATATCTATTACCACCACCACTACTACTGCTCTTACTACTACTATTTCCCCTACTTCTTCTATTACTACTACTACTACTACTACTAACTAATACTATTAATACCCCTACTACTAATGCTACTGCTACTACTAATACTACTACTACCACTACTACAACTTCTACTACTACTACTACTACTACTGCTACTACTAAGTACTGCTACACTATTACTACCACTATAATACTCCACAATCCCCCACCCCTCCCCAATCCCTATCCCCACCCTTCCCAACCCCTCTTTCCATCCCCTACTATGACAAACAGTGCAGACCCTGATCAGAGAGTTCGTCAAGGAGCCGTCTGATCTCGGTACACACTGTTTGTATATAACATGGTAAACACTGCAGACCTTGATCAGAGGGCTCATATTTGAGCCTCCTGATCTGGGTCTACACTGTTTGCAAAAACAGTTGCATGATTTACAAAGTCTATCAAAGATCAAATACCACTACTACAACTAATTACTACTACTACTTCCTCTATTGCTACTATGTATAATACTACTACTACTATATCTGTTACCACCACCACTACTACTGCTCTTACTACTACTATTGCCCCCACTACTACTACTACTACTATATCTATTACCACCACCACTACTACTGCTCTCACTACTACTATTGCCCCCACTACTACTACTACTACTATATCTATTACCACCACCACTACTACTGCTCTTACTACTACTATTGCCCCTACTACTACTACTACTACTAACTACTACTATTATTACCCCTACTACTGATGCTACTACTACTACTATTTCTTTTACTACAACTGCATTTTGTATAACTACTACTACTTGTAGTAGTACTACTACTGCTACTAATGCAGTAAAATCCCTTTAAACTGGACATTAATTTTAGTATAAAAATTGTCCTTGGAGACAAAAGACAGCTTAATACAGGGTGAAAAGTCATACAGAAAGCCCCTCAAGAAGCTTTCTGCATGACTTTCACCCTGCATTAAGCAGCCAACTGCCTAAAAGTATCCAAATTATTCTCTATTAGAAAGTTCCAGTTTAGAGGGGTTTTACTGTACTACTAATACTATTTCTACTACAACTAATATTGCTACTACAACGGTGACTACTACTACTACAATTAATGCAGTAAAACCCCTCTTACCGGACATGAAATTTAGTATAGATATTGGTCTTGGAGACAGGTGGCAGGTTAATGCAGGGTGAAAGTCATACACGAGTTCCACCCTACATTAAGTAGTCACCTGCCTAAAAGTATCTAATTTCTTCTCTACATGTATTAGAAATTTAGGATTCCTGTTTCGAGGGAGTTTACTGAACCACTAATACTATTTATACTACAACTACTATTGCTACTAATACTGTGTCTACTAGAACTACTACTATTGCTACTATTGCTACTACTACTATCGCTACTACTACTATTGCTACTACTACTACTGCTACTATTACTATTGCTACTACTACTACTGTTACTACTACTACTGCAACACCATTACTACCGCTATATTACACCCTACCCTTCCCCTCCATATCCCCCTCCCCACCCTTCCCTACCCCTCCCCTCCCCCCTCCCCCTACCATGGCAAACAGTGCATACTCTGACCAGAGAGCTCATCTATGAGACCTCTGATCTGAGTCAACACTGTTTGCAAATATTGCAAATACCATGGCAAACAGTGCAGACCCTGATCAGAGAGCTCATCTAGGAGCCGTCTGATCTTGGTCTACACTGTTTGCATATACCATGGCAAACAGTACAGACCCTAATCAGAGAGCTCATCTTTGAGCCCCCTGGTCTGGATCTACACTGTTTGCAAAATTGTAAATACAAGTTTGTAATGTACAAAGCCTGTCAAAAATCAAGTCATGTATCAGTGATTGATGGTCACAACCACTCATCCCAAAAGAGGTTGCTTTAATCTGATAGGACAGGATGGTTTAAGCAAGCTTAAAAGCTGACCAATCATAAACTTGAAAACAAACTCAGATTCAGACTCAGGAGCTTTTGTAACCCTTGGAGTCAGAACTTTCAGGTAATTGTCATCTGCAAAAATTGTCTTCAGTTTTAAACGTGCTTGTGAATTTTAATTTTAGTTTCGTTTAAAAACGCAACAAACCAGTTTGGATCCTGATGAGATGAGAAGTAGAATTACTCCATGACTCATTTGGATTCAGATTGATAGCAGAAATCAGAAATTCTTCAGTAGCCAAAACTCTAGCTGGGCATATGGCTGATGATCACTTGGACAAGCTGTTTGTGGCTGTAATTACCAAAATACAGATGGTCCTCATAGTAACAAACAGTTTAGCTACTAATCAGACACCATGTGTGGCAGCTGATCAATGTCTTCACTGTTTGTTAAACATCTGAAGCTCAATTACCTATGGCACTGATCATTCATCATGACAATAGCTGTGGAAGAACCTGAAAATAGAAATCTTGGGAATAAAAAATCACAATCTGGGTCCATGCTTATAAAACTTTTAGTTGAGTCTGAGAACGTTCTCAAGCATTTGATTGGTCAGATTTGAGCCTTTAGCTCAAATCTGACAAATCAAACGCTTGAGAACTCAAATCTGACCAATCAAATGCTTGAGAATGAAACTCAGACTCAACTAAAAGCTTTATAAGCATGGACCCTGTTGATCATACAATAGGACACAGAGGATCTAGGCCTCTTTAACCCTTTGCTCCATGAATAATCATATCAGAAATAATGATTGTATGAATATTGTTTCTAGTGCCAGCATGTCAGGAGGAAATTTATAAGAATGGCAGAAAATGCAAAATAGATTTATGTTATTTAATAAACAAACAGAACAGACCTTGATCAGACAGGTCCTACAGGAGCTGTCTGATTTGTGTCTACTCCTGTTTGCAAAGGCACCGAAAGGTGTGTCTGTGGAATAAAGGGTTAATGTTGCAGACCACTCTATATACAAATGCAACAAGGCAACACTGTGTGGCCTTTAAAACGGAGGGATCAAATTATTTAGGACTGCTTTGACCTTTGATTGTGGGATGTGGGTACTGACAAACAGTGTAGGCCTGGTTGAGACCATCGCTGTATGTCATTTAAATCATCTTGCGACTTATACCTTTTCATCCTAAATGAACTCTTCATTTTACAGGAATGATAGAGCATCCTATTTTAAAGTGTTACGTTTCCACATTTCCTGATTGTGATGCTACAAGTCATCACAACAGTAAAATGGATGATATAAAGACTGACGGGACAACTGATACTAAAATATCTGGAAATTTAAAGACGACTGAATGGTGCATTGTACAATAAAACTAGTATTTAGGATGAAGGACTGAATGGACAATGCTGCAGCATTACTAGTAAAGAGGATATGCACTGAAAGACAACACTAGTGCGGAGAATGAGGACCGAATGGAATAGTCTCTAACAAAATGCTAGAATAGGGGATGAGGACTGAATGAACCAATCTCCAACAATACTAGTATGAAGGATATGGACTGAATGACACTACTAGTATGAAGGACCTCGACTGAAAGACAATACTAGTATGAAGGACATCGACTGAATGACAATGCTAGTATGAAGGATGTCGACTGAATGACAATGCTCGTATGAAGGACGTCGACTGAATGACAATACTAGAATGAAGGATGTCGACTGCTATACTAGTATGAAGGACGTCGACTGAATAACAATACTAGTATGAAGGATGTTGACTGAATGGCAATACTAGTTTGAAGGATGTCGACTGAATGGCAATATTAGTATGGAAGATGAGGTCTGATCTGGGCCTATACAGTAAAGGGTTAATGACCAGTAAGCAGGATATAGGCTTAATGGACCCAAACCAGAAAATCCAGCACACTGGTAATGCTATAACAGGAAGCAATATCTTGCCTACTAACTAACAAATAGTCTTATTCCAGTACAACCATTTTGTAATTGATATTACTTGTACTATAGTGACACATTTCTGATAACCTGTGCAAACAGGCTGGATCTAGGTGCTTTTAGTAAAGCGCTTACACAGCAATGGGGAGGGCACTCATCATTAACTCTTTGCAAGTCAGCACCAAAATCGTGATAAACTACACAAATGATTTGTACCCAGATGAGTCAATCAAAAACTCTATATCTCAGACGACAATTACTTAGGGCGTAAAGAGTTAATGAAGCATACAACAATTTGGCGATAAGCACTTAACCTTTCTCGTGTTGACAAAATAATGTGTGCTCAATATCTGATCAACTGAACTGTAAACTGGGATCAAGCCTTTGAGAAACTACTGCCCAAGCCAAACAGATTGGATCTTGATGTGAACCCGGGTATCTCAGTGTCTCCTCTGTGCAAATGCCAGTAAGATCATGCTTAGCATCAGAAGGGTTAACCCTTTCCTACATAGTCTATATTTAGATCCAATCTCTTTGAATAAATCTACCAAAAAGAGCATTAACTATAGAAAAGGAAACTTTCAAATTTTGTAGTCTGAAACCATTGTGATAAATAGATCATTTGTGCATACAGGAGCAAATGCTCTATTTATCACAATGGTTTCAGCAGGTGACATTTTACAGAGGCATAGAAAGGCATATTTATGGAGGAAAGGGTTAACTGGGATCAAGCCTTTGAGAAACTACTGCCAAAGTCAAACATAGTGGATCTTGATGTGATGCCGAGTATCCCAGTGTCTCATCTGGATCCAAGCTGTTCACAAGTGCCAGTGAGGTCATGTTCAGCATCAGAAGGGTTAACCCTTTCCTACATAGGCTATATTTAGATCCAACCTGTCGTGACTTTGAATAAATCTACCGGAAAGGAGTATTAACTTGAAGAAAGGAAAAGTTTAGAATTTGAAGTTTGAAACCATTGTGATAAATAGAGGATTTGCTCCTATAGGAGCAAATGCTTTATTTATCACAATGGTTTCATGAAGTGAATTTTAAAGAGGCGTAGAAAGGCGTATTTAAGGAGGAAAGGGTTAACATTCTAAGATGCAAATTAAATAGCATGTTTAATGATTGATGCTGATATTTACACTACATGTATATGAATAAAAGACCTTGAGAAACCACAAATACTTTTTGAGCATGCTAAGTATATATATGTATTATCCAACAAAAATTTCAACTGCTTTATCTGACATCTCTTAGGGCTAATCACATGTACTATGCCACAGACAGGGCATAACATCACACAGGAGCTCGTCTCATCAAAATTCTAACGAAGATTTCAAATTACAGTGTCACTGACCTTTAACTGGACTGAGATGATGACATGTGGCATAAGAAAGTTGATGTGAATTGCTCTAAAGCTGAGGTAATGTCCGAAATAAATGGACTCATGTGATGGTGACATGAGGCATGGGAAACTTGATTAGACTACATTTGTATCTCTAAAGTTGAAGTAATGGTCAATAATTATTGGATCCTTGTGATGTTGGCATATGGCATGAGAAATTTGATGAGACTAGCTCCTGTGTGATGTTGTTCCCTGAGTGGCATAGAACATGTAATTAGCTCTATGAGATTGCAGATAAAGCAGATGACATTTTTGGCGGATAATACATACATGTACTTAGCATACTTAAAACCATGCAAACATGGTTATATGAATGAGGATATGTATTTATAAGATTACAAACATGAATATGATGAATGAGGATATGTATTTGTAAGATTACAAACATGAAGATGATGAATGAGGATATGTATTTGTATGGTTACAAACATGAAGATGATGAATGAGGATATGTATTTGTATGGTTACAAACATGAAGATGATGAATGAGGATATGTGTTTGTATGGTTACAAACATGAAGATGATGAATGAGGATATGTGTTTACAAAATTACAAATATGAAAGAGCTCCTCTATCAGCAAAGTTTCAAAATTTCACTCCTAAACATGGAATAACAGGTTATGGTCAGTAACCAGAATGTGACCTTTGTGATGCTTAACTGTAGCATTAGAAGTTTGATGAATCTAGCTCTAATTTTGAAGTTATGGCCAATAATTAAATGGTTCGCTTATGATAAATACATGTGTATATAATATAAGAAGTTTGATGAGCCTAACACTAAATTTGAAGTTATGGCCAGAAATTATGCATGAAACCATTTATGTTACACTAAGGACACCAAAATTACCTTAGTACCTATATTATACTGAAACATAGTCAAGTTAAATAATAAGATGGAGCTGAAAGAGGAGTGACATAACCCTTTCCTCCATAAGCTATTTTTAGATCCAACCACTTTGAAAAAAATTAACGAAAAGGAGTATTAACTAGATAAAAGGAAAATTTTAGAATTTTGTAGTTTGAAACCATTGTGATAAATAGAGCATTTGCTCTTACAGGAGCAAATGCTCTAATTATCACAATGGTTTCATAAAGTGACTTTTACAGGTGTAGAAAGGCATATTTATGGAGGAAAGGGTTAAAGTGGGCATCAAAATGAAAGAAATCAAAATGATTGCTATTTATTTGGGTAAATGTTTTAATTTTTGTGTGTATGTTTTCCCATTTTACTACTTTTTGATTGATTTTTTAATATTTAATTTTTTTGTGTTTTCCAATTTTATTACTTTTTATTTGAGTTTTTATTTTTTATTTTTTTTTGGTCTACCCTTATCCTACCATTTATGACTAATTCTTTGCATGCTAGCGACAAAACGTATGCAAACAGTTTTGGACCAGGGTGAGACACCACACCATGCTGTGTCTCATCACCCAGTCCAAACTGTTTGACCGTATTTTTAAAACAAATGAGAAGAAAAGTTATTATAAAAAAAGAAGCAGACAACAACCACTGTGGACAAAATATTACTTTATTGTGCAAAGAATTAAACTTCATCTAACACCAGCTTGGATCAAGATGTAATGTTCAGTAGCTCAGCCTCTCATTTTGATCCAAGCCGTTGCCAGTCATCCAAAATTTCAAAACATAAATTGTACAATATCTAGATGTGCAGAAGAAAGAATATTTAGCAGACAGCAATTTGAACAGTAGGATAAGGGTAAATTTCCATTGGATAAAAATGACACATACAACAAAACATACATACAACCTCCGAGTGCAACAGCTTTAACTCATACAGACACAAGGTGATCCATAACATCCGATACCATTTGCAAATTTCATTATCTATTTCCATACTTACATTAGTACATGTACATGCCAAATCAAAATATATCAAAATGTCAATCAAATGGCTCTTACTCTAAATGAGTGTAATACTTGTATTCAATTTCAGTGATGACTTATTGCCTGACCTAAATAGAACAAATAATCAAAAGGAATAGAATCTTAAACATTTTATAATATACAAGTATTACATGGCAGTACTTTTAAACAATAAATGGTATCAGATTTTACGAATCACCAATAAACACATAAAATACAAGCTTCACATGTCACAGAAATCAAAATTTATAGTAAAGCTAACTAAAAGCTAAAAGCTAACTTTAAATCCCCACTCCCATCACAAAAAGGGCAATAACTCCAATATTTGCTGCTGGATATTCACAACAATTGCAGATGGGCAGATTGTATTATTAACCCTTTACATAATGAATAATTATGTAAATATCTATCAGTTCATGAATATACAGTGACTGAATTTTTTATAACAATACCTAAACAAGGGAACTTAACCCTTTCCTACATAGGCTATTTTTAGATCCAACCCCTTTCCATAAATCTACCGAAAAGGAGCATTAACTAGAGAAAAGGAAAATTTCAGATTTTTTGTAGTTTTGAAACCATTGTGATAAATAGAGCATTTGCTCCTAAGGAGCAAATGCTCTATTTATCACAATGGTTTCAAAAAGTTACTATTACAAAGGTGTAAAAAGGAGTGTTTATGGAGGAAATGGTTAAAGCCATGACTATAGTTCCATAAGCAAACAGCAGGTCATGCTCTTACAGGAGTCCTCTAACCTCTGCCTACTCAGTTTGCAAAAGTGTTAAAAGGCGTCTTTATCAGGTAAAGTGTTAACCCTTTACTTCATAGACATGCCTTTTTATGCCTGTTCAAACAGAGTTACTAAGGCCCAGATCAGACTGCTCCTGTAGAAGCTGTCTTATCAGGGTCTACTCTGTTTGCTTATGAAATAATGTAGATCTAATTCTACATAAGGATCAAAGTTTTTCTAGAGCTTATGCTATTAGAAATATTAAGCTGATCAACATTCATACATACATTAGTTCTTCGATGCATATTCATGGAGTAATGGGTTAATAATGACCATATACTGTAGGAGGAGTTCCCCAATTACCAATTTGGCCAAAGCGGATAAAAACTAATTAACCATGGATACTGATATGTACCTCATCACAACTGGACACATTCTATTATTTTCTCGCCAAGTCTACCCTGGCCACTTGAGTTCTTTGTTGATTCTTTGCATGCTCGCGTGAGAATGTGATACTATATACAAACAGTTTGGATCCAGATTAGTAACTCAGTGTCCCACAGGAGCTTTGTGTATGATTGTCACACTGCGTTTAGCTCTAACCTGTCTTAATGGCTGATAATGATACTTATCTGAGGGTTCAGATTAGTGAGATTTAAGAGTTTATTATTAATTTTATTGTTAACATATAAGTTTCGTCAGAACTTAGTATTATTAACATACTCCTTCAGATTTTTATTCTTATCTTTATAAAGACGGTCTGAAATGATTATGTCAAAGATAAACTTTGATGAATAGGTCGAAAATGTCAAAAACCATTTTTATGAGAAGTAAAGCCTTTTAACATTTTAATACATACTATATGAAGACAGATTCCAGGTAAAGCTAAAACTGGCTGGAAAAGTGGTGCAACCCATTCTTCCACTCAGCTTTAATGTTAGTAGAAAAAGCCCCGTTAGTGTGGAAAGACAAGACAAAAGACAAAGAGACAGAAAGAAGGACAGACTGGGTAAAAATGACCATGTGTACCCAGCCATAGAGATAGGTCCCTGTATCACACCCAGTTGTCCGATCCGACATTCTGCATAGAAATTGTACCGAACACTAAATTCAGACAACTTAGACAAACAATGGTGATACAAGTGCCTGTATTTCAAGCCAGACAAGGTCACTTTTACCCAGTCAAAAGAATTGTTATTATTATTATTATTATTATTATTATTTTTATAATTATTATTATTATTATTATTATTATTATTATTATTATTATTATTATTATTATTATTATTATTATTATTACATGTATTATGTAATTGTCATTATTATTGTAATTTAATTTTACCTTTTTTATTATAATTATTATTATTATTACTATTATATTTCATTTTTTACTATTATTAGTATCATAAGCATTCATTTAATTTGTTATTGTTTACTGATTAAGTTAATTCTCTCTCTCTCTCTCCCTCTCTATCTCTCTCTCTCTCTCTCTCTCTCTCTCTCTCTTTCTCTCTGTCAGTCTCTGTGTGTCTCTTTCTCTCGGTCTCTCTCTGTGTCTGTAGCAGACATACAGGCATGCAATTAAGTATGTGTTATAATTATTCAACTCTTTCCCTAATGAATGTTTATGTATGAATTGATCACTTCATGAATAGCCATGAACTTAACTTCAAGGGATGTGTGTGCAAACACAGTAGACGGTTCCTACTGGAGCCATCAGATCGTGGTCCACTCTGTGTGGTGTAACTACTTAGTCCAGTTTTTGTGTGTAACCACTTAGTAAGATTACTTTGTGTGGTATAACTACTTAAACTATGTTGTGCGGTGTAACCTCTTAGTAAGACCACTCTGTATGGTGTGACTGCTTAAACCACCTTGTGTGGCATAACTACTTAAATCACTTTGTGTGGCAAAATAACTGAGACCACTCTCCGTGACATAAATACTTAGACGACTCTGTGTGGCGCAACTACTTAGACCACTCTGTGTGGCATAACAACTGAGACCACTCTCTGTGGCGTAACTACTTAGACTGCTATCTGTGCCGTAACTACTTAGACCACTGTGTGTGGCGTAACCACTCAGTTAAAGTCGCATAACTACTGAACCCACCTTGTGCGGCGTAACCTCTTAGTAAGTCCACTCTGTATGGCATAAGTGCTTAAACCACTTTATGTGGCATAATAACTTACTCCGTTTGGTGTAACTACTTAGACCACTCTGTGGCGTAACTACTTAGACCACCCTGTGTGGCATGACAACTTAGACCACTTTCTGTGGTGTAACTATTTAGACCACTCTCTGTGGCGTTACTACTTAGACCACTCTATGTGGCGTAACTACTTAGACCACTCTGTGTAGAGTAACCACTTAGACCACTCTCTGTGGCATAGCTACTTATACTATTCACTGCGGTCTAACTACTTAGAGCACTCTGTGTGGAATAACTACTTAGACCACTCTCTGTGGCATAAATACTTAGACCTCTCTGTGTGGCATAACTATCTAGCCCACTCTGTGTGGCATAACAACTTAGACCACTCTATGTGGCATAACTGCCTAGACCACTTTGTGTGAAACCACCTACTGAAACCACCTTGTGTGTCATAAACCCTTAGTTAGACCACTCTGTGTGGTGTAACTACTTAGACTACTCTGTGTGACACAACTACTTTGTAAGATCATCTTTGCAACATGATTACTTAGTAAGACAACTCTGTGTGGCGTATCTACTCAGACCACTCTTATAACAACTAAGTAGAACCACTCTGTGTGCCATAACTATTGGACCTCCCTGTGCAGCATAATCACTTAGTAAGATCCCTGTGTGTGGCATACCCACTTAGTAACTTAGATCATTCTGTGTGGCACTGAGGATACAGAAAATATAGATTTCTTACGGTGATGCTCATAGACTACTTTCTCTGGTACTGAGGATAAAGAAAATCTAGGTTTCTTATGGTGGTGCTGAGTAGGAACTATTTAGTAAAGCCATTCTGTGTGGTGTAACCAATTAGTAATACCACTGTGTGTGGCATTGATGATACAGATTATAAAGATTTCTTATGGTAACCACTTAGTAAGACCACTCCGTGTGGAACTGGGGATAAAGAAAATCTAGGTTTCTTATGGTAATGCAGTGTAGTAACTACTTTGTAAGCCCCTTATGTTTGACACTGGGTTACGAAATGTGATGCAAACTAAATTATCATCCCATCAGGATCCAAACTGCAAAAATGTCCTGACCATGGTTTTGAAATGAAATTGATAAGAAACGTTGGTAGGAAAACTGATGATGGCTGTATTTACTGACAAATGAAACTTAACCATTTTGGTGAGTAAAATGAGCCTCTGATGTCCTAGAGAAGCCCTTTCATCAGGGTCCATGCTTATAAAGCTTTTAGTTGAGTCTGAGTTTCGTTCTCAGGCTTTTGATTGGTCAGATTTGAGTTCTCAAGCTTTTGATTAGTGGTGCAATCAAAAGCTTGAGAACGTTCTCAGACTCAACTAAAAGTTTTATAAGCAGGGACCCAGGTCATGAACAAAGGCATAGGGGTTTAAATCAACATAAAGGGCCATGAATCCATTAACCCTTTACTCCATGAATATTCATGTTAAAAATGATGACATTATGAGAATGAATTAGATTATCTTTTAAAATGGCATATTGGCATATGAAATCTTTGCCGTAGCAGAAATTGTAGAATCAGATCTATATCATTCCATAAGCAAACAGAGCAGACCCGGACCAGATGGCTCCTATAGGATCCATCTGATCTGGGTCTACTGTTTGCAAAGGCGTAGAAAGGCGTATTTATGGAGTAAAGGGTTAACAATCCATCATGAAATGTCCAGTCGTAATATGTAAACACTTCTTCACATATGAGTTTCATTGAAATCCAGCTTGTAGTGTTTGAGCAGTACTGTAAACAGCATTCAACACAGACTGACAATCCAGTGGAGAAATATGCCTATAACAATACAGTCATGCCCATATCCAACTAAGAAATAAAATCTAAATTAGATTGATATAGTTGAAAATAGTGTAGGATCGGATCAAACCATTCTTTCAGGAATCGTTTGACCTGGGTCTGCACTATTTGCCCACGTTTTGTCTGTCTTAATACTTTTGGTATTTCATTTTGCTGTCATGATCCTTGTAAAACTTCCTGTATTCTGTGAAGCTTGTACTTTCTATGTTTATATCTGTATGAGACCCTACCTCAACCAGCTGAGCCAGATGACCGGGAAGAATGCGTCTAGCACTATTTCCTTCGAATTGATGGTGTACCCCCTGCAATAATGAAACACAATCAATTAACGACAAGAAATAAAAATAAATTCCTGCAACAAACCAGTTTTAGTTTAACTCTTTGCATGCAGGGTGTAAAATTGTTATTACCCGCGTAAACAGTTATATTTGATGCAGTGACCCAACTCTATGGCCTTCTTTTTGCAAAGAAATGAGAGAAAAAATATTTTCAGAACTAAAGCAAATGACAATTGTTACAGATGAAAAATTACTTAGCGAGCAAAGAGTTCACCCTTTCCTCCATAAATACCCCTTTCTACACCTTTGTAAAATCACTTAATGAAACCGTTGTGATAAATAGAACATTTGCTCCTATAGGAGCAAATGCTCTATTTATCACAATGGTTTCAAACTACAAAATTCTAAAATTTTACTTTCCTCTAGTAAATGCTCCTTTTCGGTAGATTCAGTCAAAAAGGTTGGGTCTAAAATAGCTAAATAGGACAGGTTTAATTTCATTTTTCAGTTTAATTTCATTTTTCAGTCCAAAACACGAATCCTCCATCAATTACTTATGATCCAAATAAGATAACGAACTACTAAGTGGCTGATCTAGATCAAAAGATACCAACAAAGGTAATTCTTTTTACACTTATAATGATTTACAAAAAACCTGCTACAGCCCTTTACCTTATGAATATTCATGTTAGAAATAATGACTGTATGAATCATATGACGTTTTAGAACTTGGCATTATAAGCAAGAGACATTTTGAGGAATGAGAATTGAAAAATTACTTTTTTGAATTTTACAATTTACGGTCACATGAGTTTAATGAATGCACAATCATGTACCTGTCAGATTGTTTGTTTGTTTGTATTGTTTTTTAAATCACTTAAAGAGAATTTCAGTCACATCACAATGTCCAGCTAATTACAAGTTGAGGAAGACCCCGAGATTTTTGCAGTGCACGGAACATTGCATTGTTTCGTGCACTGTGTCAGTAGAACATCCCGTTTGTGCCACCGTCCTACTGTAAGCAAGCTGGAAGGCTGTTAGAACATATTGAATTGGAAATGGAAGCTATGAGAATTATTTTAAACCTTTCCTCCTTGACTATTTTAGAACCAACCTTTGAATGAATCTACCGAAAAGGACCATTTACTAGAGAAAAGGAAAATGTTATAATTGTGTAGTATAGAAACCATTGGGATAAATGGAGCATTTGCTCCTATGGAACAAACACTCTATTTATCACAATGTTTTCAAGAAGTCACGATTGCAATAGAGGCGTAGAAAGGCGTATTTAAGGAGGAAATGGTTAAAGAAATAACCAATCGATTACGGATGCTGTTCAAACATCTTTTCATGGATTTTCAATCAGAATAGACCGATATTAGACGGCTCCTAAACAGATGGCTCTTTTAGGTACCATCTTATCAGGGTCTGCTCTGTTTGCTAATGGAATTTGACAGACCTATTTCTCTAGTTTCTAACATGGCTACAATGTTCCACATTCCATTATTTCATCATAGCTCTTTCGTCTGAATATTCAGCAGTTATTGAAATTTGGAATAAGTATAGAACAGGGAAAGGGTTAACCCTTTCAACCATGAACAATCAGAGAGCAGTTGACCATCTGCGTTTAACTGAGTTCACTTAGTATGAATGACTTAAACTTGCCAGAGAGTTTTGAATGAAACACTAGTGCGGATCATGATCAGAGGTCTCCAATGCAAGCTGTCTGATATGGGTCTACATTGTTTGCAAAAGACAGTGCATGCATGTTCCAGATTGAAATTGTTATGTTGAGCCCAAGATATGAAGCATATTTAAACAAACATTTTCTGTATTTTTGAGCCAAATATCACAATTGTTTGGTACTTATTTGAATTAACATTGTGAGATGATTTGGACGAACCAATTGTATGCTTCTTATCTACAGGTCTGTATGAAACACTAATATAAGAAGGTAAGAATATTACTAACCCTTAACTTTATAGTTCAGCGGGTTCACTGGTTTGTACTTCCTCCCATACCTAGAATAACCAGGACCCCGCTGAACTGGGGGTTCACCATCAACTCTGTCATCCGGCTCAGCTGGTTGAGGCTGCTGGTTGTCGACACGCCGGCGCTTACAAGGGGGCTCAAAGGTAGAAGGCTCAGGAGAACGGGCCCTCTTCCGCCGAGGTGGGGCAATGACTGGAGACCTTGCCAGAGAAGGATGAGGCGGAGATGCAGAAGATGGAGTTGAGGATACAGATGGTGAACCTTCCCTCTCATTCACCACAACAACCTCGCTGTCCACCTCCTCATCATCATCCACTGATGCCGAGGAAAGAAGAGTAGGGGAAGAACCATGAGGCAATGGAGGAGATGGGTAGGAAGGGGAACCTTCCTCCTCATCAACCTGCATGGCTTCATGGTTCTCCTCCATCTCTTCATCCTCTGACACCAGGGAAGCATGAGGAGAAGTTGGAAGGCTAGGTGATGTAGGCAATAAGATGGAAGGTGTACCTTCTATATCCTCAGTCTCCATCGATTCCGCACGCACCGCCTCTGTCTCCTCTGGTAAAACAGCTACAGACTCTTCCAATGTCACCTCCTGTTCTCCTTGAGAGTCCATCATCTCCAGTCTTTGATCCACAGACTGATCAAAAACTGGATCCGAACTCCCAAAGAGAGACCTGGCAAAAACAGGAGGTCTCACTGGAAGAGGTGCAGGTGTCTCTCCAACCATCTCTCCATCCGTTGGTTGAGGTAAGCCGCTAGGACTACTGTGACCATGTCCTGCAGGGTTCGGGGGAGTCTGGACGAGTTGGGAATTTCCCATCTCAAGAGGTTCAGGTACAAAGGACTGATTGCCTACCATAATCCTAACAGGGGCATTATTTTGGAGGTGTTGACTATTAATTCCTCCGACTTCATTTCCAGTATGAAGTGGTCGCCTAGCCAAATGCGACCTTTGAAAAACGAAAAGAGAAGGGTCGGGTCTAAAGTCTGGATGCCAGGTCTGAGGACGGTACCTAAAAATAGACAAAATAAAATATCTCAGTTTATATTGTGGGTGGTCTGCAAACGTAACAGGGATTTTCTACATTACTTTTGACAGGCAATTAGCTACCATCTGATCCAGATCCAGATTTATACCTCTTTTTATTAGTTGCTTAATCCTTTCCTCCATAGGCTATTTATAGATCCAACAACTTTGAATAAATATATAGAAAAGGAGCATTAACTACAGAAAAGGAAAATTTTAGAATTTTGTAGTTTGAAACCATTGTGATAAATAGAGCTTTTGCTCCTATATGAGCAAATGCTCTATTTATCACAATGGTTTCAAGCAATGACTATTACAGAGGCGTAGAAAGGCTTGTTTATGGAGGAAAGGGTTAAGACAGGTTTTACTGTACTAGATACCTCATTTAACAAACTAGGCAAGATAGTCCAAAACAAACCTCCTGATGGAAAAGTTGATCATGGTTTACACTATAAGCTTCCTTCTGTTTGTTGTTTCATTTAACACTTCTCATGTTAACCCATCCCCTCATTATTTACGCCTTTTGACGCCTCTGTAACAGTCACTTTCTGAAACCATTGTGATAAATTGAGCATTTGCTCCCTAGGAGCAAATGCTCTATTTATCATAATGGTTTCAAAACTACACAAAAAACTACACAAAACCCACAAATCTGAAATTTCCCGTTTCTCTAGTTAATGCTCATTTTTGGTAGATTTATTCAAAGAATTATGATCCAAAAATAGCCTATGAGGGAATGGGTTAAACAAATACTGATGTTAGCTGAAAATTTCAATGCATTCATTAAATTTTGTAAAATATATCCAGTTGGCTGAAATTTTGAGAGATAATACTGGATGAGTGGTGAGCGGCTTGGATTCTGATGAAACGCCGAGTAACTCGGCATCTCATTTGGAACCGAGCAGATCGCAAATGAAAGTCAAAAGGCATATAGTATGAGAAGTGTTATCCCTTTACTCTTTGAATATTCATACATGAAATAATGCTACTATGAATATTAATTAGTTTAATTTTTATACTGACATATGAACATAAAGCCTGTTGGGCATGGCTGAGCCTGTAGAATCAGCTCTATATTATATTATAAGCAAACAGTGCAGATTTTGATAAGAGGGCTCCTATAGGAGCCATCTAAACTGGGTCTACTTTGCTTGAAAAGGTGTAGAATTGCGTATTCAGCTTTACAAACTGGTGTAAAGTAGAGACTGGGTTTTTTAATTACAGCTGAACGTCAATATCTTAAACTTCACCGGACCATGCAAATTAGTTCGAGATAATATAAGTTCGAGTTATTCAATTTTTTATCTGGACACTATCTAAAGTTCACAGCTTAATGCAGATCTAAAGTAATGCTGCAGGAGCTTTCATCATTACTTTAGACCTGCATTAAACTGTCATATGTGTTTCTAGATATGCACAGTAATACATATCGGAGCAATTCTATATTGTAATTTTTGGAAGGACCTAACTTTAATTCCGAGTAATCCCAAAATTCGAGTTATCCGAGTTAGAGATATTGAAGTTCAAATATACTTAGGATAATTAGGCTGCCTCAAATAACTGTTACCGTATAGTGATGCCTTTGCAAATAAATGTATAGTAGACCATGATCAGAAGGCTCCTGCTAGAGCCGTCTGATCAGGGTCTGCTGGTTATGTATGAAATAATATAGATCTAATTCTACAGTATCTGTTGTGGTAAAAATCTTTTGTTATATATTTGTCCATGATGAAGATTATAAAAATTCAGTTAACCATTTCCCTCATATTAATACTTTTTTCATGCATTTGCAAACAGAGCAGACCAAGATCATATAGTTCCTTTATCTCAAGCAATTCATAATCCTGATCTGAGTTACTCAGCGCTCCAACCGGATATAAATTGTTTGAGAGGTAATCAAATTACAGTCTGTATAGTGTTGAAGGAGTTCAAATTGAACAGGGTCCATGCTTATACGAGCTTTTAGTTGAGTCAGAGTTTCGTTCTCAAGTTTTTGATTAGTCAGATTTGAGTTCTCAAGCTTTTGATTGGCCTGACCAATCAAAAAATTGAGAACGAACTCAGGCTCAACTAAAAGTTTTATAAACATGGACCCTGATAATATATTGGGGATGACAGGGCTAAAATTTATCTCACAAGCTATATTGTAGGGCTTTTTTAATGCCAGTCCAATGAGAAAAAAGGCATATGGAATGACAAAAATGAATTAATGACACTGGCATACTAGAACTTTAACAGCACGTGAGTACTACAACTACACTGTACACTTGGCAAAACATATAATATTTTTAATAATCAAGGGACCATTAACACATTCCCTGATATTGAATCTGTAAAAGTCACCTGTTGAAACCATTGTGATAAATAGAGCACAATGGTTTCAAACTAAAAAATTCTAAAATCTTCCTTTTCTCTAGTTAATGCTCCTTTTCGGTAGATTCATTCCAAGAGATTGGTCTTAAAATAACCTATGGAGGAAAGGGTTAAAACAGACTTAACCCTTTCACCACTGATAGCCCATCAGCAATTAACTATAGAATCCACAAAGTATAAAAGGCTTAACTCTTTGCATGCTGAGTATTTTTTCATCTGCAATAATTGTTATCTGCTTCTGTAAAACTGTTTGCATTATGTAATCATAGTTTCACCACTAGCGTGCAGAGTTAAACTTGCCAGAGGATTTCGAATGAAAAATAGTGCAAACCCTGATCAGAGGGCTTGTAGAAGCCCTCTGATCTGGGTCAACACGTTTTGGAAATGACAGTGCCTGTGTGTATGTCCCTCATTCAAAGGAATATCCCTACATAAGTAGACTATATCATCGGAGCCACAGATAATGTGCGTACCCAAATACTAAAATCGTTATTTCTCCACCAAACCCTATACTGTGACCACCCTTTAGAATCATCTCGAATAGACGATTCTAAAGCGTGGTCACAATATAGGGCTACATGGAGAAAAAAGGAGTTATTCTTGAAAATGTTGAATTTACACATCTTATCTGAAGCTCTGTATCATATTTTGAATATATTATCCTATAATGTCAAGCAGTAAGAGAAATCGCTTGTCCAGACCACAATTTAACCTGTTACTCCATAAATATGCCTTTCTAACGTTTGATCAGGGCCTTTGAATCTGTTTGATTTTCATTTTGATATACATTCTATTCTACAGTTTCTGCCATAAAAATAAACCAAATTAATATTCATGATTTAATAATAATTATAATAATAATAATAATAATAATAATAATAATGATAATGATAATAATGATAATAATGATTTATACATAAATACTTGAATTGCTCTGATCTGATTATTCTCTTTGATTTTATGGCTGAATGCATTTAACAAAAATGTGACGTGTATTTTGACATGATAATCTTTGAAAAAAGGCCCTTAGTGGTCAAAATATCAGATCAGAGCAATTCAAGTATTTAAGTATTATAATAACCCTTTCGCTGCCAATGCCAGATCTGTGATTACCTATGCAAACAGTTTGGATCCAGATGAGACGCCGAGTAACTCGGCGTCTCATCAGGATCCAAACTGTTTGTTACTGTTACTATGTTTTTGAAATAAAAATGAAGAAAAAAAAAATTTGTAGCAGATGACAAAGTTAGCAGACGACAGAGTTTGGCAGCGAAAGGGTTAATTCCCTATTTCGGAATATTTTCTTCATTATCAATAATACTTGAATTATATTTGAATAGTCATGTAGTTAAGGGTTAACCTTTTCGCTGCCATATTCTGTCGTCTGCTAACTTTGTCGTCTGCTACAAAATTTCATTTCTTTTATTTTCTTCATTTTTGTTTCAAAAACATAGTAACAGTAACAAACAGTTTGGATCCTGATGAGACGCCAAGTTACTTGGCGTCTCATCTGGATCCAAACTGTTTGCATAGGTAATCACAGATCCGGCATTGGCAGCGAAAGGGTTAAGGGCAGACTTTCAGTGGCTAGTAATAAATACTGTCTTATTGCTGATCCCACTGTGAAATGTACATAATATCTACTAATATAATTGATCTGGGTCAGATTCAATCAACTAAATAAGTTTGGACCAAGTGTCAAAACAGCTTGAATCCTGATGAGTTGCCAGGTTACTCGGTATCTCATCTGGATCCATGATGTTTCCAAATCACAGCAACAGATAAAAGTGTACACAGTAAAACCCCGCTAATGCACCCACTTAATGAATAAACGTGACTGTCTTTATAAGCAGATGGATGCTTAATGCAGGACAAAAGTTATGAAGAAAGCCCCTAAAGGAGCTTTCTGCATAACTAATGTCCTACCTTGAGCTACCACCTGACCCTATCTACTATGAAGTATGCCCCTCTAATGCAATCACTTAATGAATAAACATGGCTGTCTTTATGAGCAGGTGGTTGCTTAATGCAGGATGAAAGTTACCATTGCTGCTGAATTATGCCCCTTTTTACAGGTGACATTTGAGGGGATTTACTGTCTTCAAATACTAAAATTGCCAATTATCCAAACTCTATGGTGTAAATGCTCTTTAAATTCTTCTCGAAGAGACGATTCTAAAGAGTGGTCACACCATAGAATTTGGTGGATAAAGTTGTTCTTGAAAATGTTTTAATTTATGCATTATATCTGGACCTGAGACCTCTTCCCACTGCGATAAAAAAAATAAAAAAAATATTTAAAGGATAAATGATGAAATGCCTTTGACAAGAGTGCAAGCACAGTGCTGTAAACTTTCAGAAGTTTCATTCACATCAGCCAAAATCGGATGTAAGTGTCAACCCCCAAAGTACACATTTCTACCTTTTAATAATAAAACAATGTTTAAAGAATGGAAATAAGCTTGTGTCTTATTATATATAGAGTGACAAATGAGGTATGGATCTAAACTTTGTTGTAAAGACTACCTGTCAGAAAAGTATTTAACCGTTTCCTTCATACGAAGGCCTTTCCACGCATTTGCAGAGTAGACATCTCTATCAGGGCCTGCTCTATTTGCTTATGGTGTGATTCTACAATTTCTGCCTATTCAGCTAATAAATATTCATAATGTCATTATGTCTTAACCCATTCCCTCATAGGCTATTTTTTGACCCAACCCTTTGAAGAAATACGGAAAAGAAGCATTTACTAGAGAAAAGGAAAATGTCAGAATTGTGTAGTATTGAAATCATTGTCATAAATAGAACTATGATGCCCGCCTTTCCTATGGAGCAAATGCTCTATTTATCACAAATGTTTCAATAAGTGACTATGACAGTGGCATAGAAAGGCGGTTAAATAAATATACTTGAGGGAAGGGTTAAGAAATTCTATATTTCTCTATCAAACCCATCTTGTTTGTACTCATTTCATGTTTGTTCTCATTTTTTGTTTGTACTCATTAGAATCATTTGAGGCAATATTAACCCTTTACAATATGCATATGCCTTTCAGGACCCCTGCAAACACAAACTATCCACAATCTCAGTTGCATTTGCCAACTGCTTAGATCCAGATGAGATGTAACTCGTCATCTTTGATTAGCCAAGCTGCTGACCCTCTGTCAACAGTTTCTCAACAACAAAATTTACACCAGAACCAACTTTGAGCAAACATCATATTTTTACAGTTGTGGAACAATTACAATAGAAACCGCTATATCGTGATCACTTAACCATTCGCCTGAACCCGTTTCATACTAGACTATATTTAGACCCAATCTCTTTGAATCAATCTACCGAAAAGGAGCATCTACTAGTGAAAAGGAAACTTTTAGAATTATGTAGTTTTGAAACCATTGTGATTAGGGGCACGAACAGGTGTCAGTAGGAAGGGGGTTAATGAATATCCATGTAAGAAATAATGACCTGAACATGTTTTTATTCTTGCATATGCACACTGGAAGTTTTGGCCATAAGAGAAATTATAGCCTATATTGTTTCATAAGCAAACAGAGTATACCTGAATATGACAGTTACCAGGAGCTATATCTGATCTTGGTGTATTCTGTTGGCAAATGTGTTAACCCTTTCCGTCATAAATACGCCTTTCTACACCTCTGTAAAAATCACCTGTGGAAACTATTGTGATAAATAGAACATTTTCTCCTATAGGAGCAAATGCTCTATTTATCACAATAGTTTCAAAACTACACAATTCTAAACTTTTCCTTTTCTCTAGTAAATGCTCCTTTTCGGTAGATTGATTCAAAGAGAGGCTAAAATAGCCTATGGATGAAATGGTTAAAATGCAAATATAGAAGGATGGTTTCTTAATTCAGAACAAAAGTAGTGAGAATGTTTCTTAATGAGCTTATGGGCCCGTCACACCATGACGTTCTGGTCAGCTTTCTCTGGCGTTTGAGGAAACGTTAGTAGCCGCCCATGGTCGCTGGATAGCGGCAGAAGAGCGTTGTGTGAATGCTTGTGAACGCTAGTGAACGTTGGTGATCGCCGGGAATCGGCAGAGAACGCTGGCCCGGAAAATATTTTTTGAACATACACAAAAGTTCTCACTGAGACCAGCGTTCTTCAACGTTTAATTTTACGTTACTTGGTTGTTACTAATTGTTTGCTTTGTAGTGAACGACTCAATGGCGACCTGTCAACGACCGCTGAACGGTCCCTAAGCGCACACAGCGTGTGGCTAAAGTCAAACGAACGTCAAAACGCTATTCTGTCGTTATTCACACGTTAGTCACACGCTCAACACGCATGCCTAATGTTCACAAATCATTCGTTGTGCGCCAGTGGCACTTCAGCACACGCTAATGGTTTTCAGGGGCATCTTACTTGGTCGCTGTTACACGCTTCTCGCGCCTAAGATACACGCTAGTCATGCATTAGGTTTACATTTATCACAGGCCAGATGTGTCATCTTCACTCTAGAACGCTCAAAAATTGAATGATTGAAACGTTCAGAGAACGTTGACCAGAACGTTATGGTGTGACGGGCCCTTTACTGCATAATTTTCACCCTGTATTAACCTTTTACTCCATGAATATTCATGTAAGAAATAAAATGATACCATGCATATTAATTAGACTATTTGTTATAATAGCACATGGACTCAGGCATTTTGGGCCAACGCAAAAACTAAAATAATATCTATATTTTTATAAGCAAACATATTTGGGATTACTCTGTTTGCAAAGGCATAGAAAGACACATTTATTGAATAAAGGGTTAAGATACCAGCTGTCCAAACTCCCAGTAATATTGCATGTGATCATTGTAGAGTTTTACTATTCAAAATTACTCACCAGCTAGGGTGCAAAGCTGTTTGCACTCCGGAGGGTCCCCTACCACGCTCCACAACCTCCGACCTCCTCTCTCTCTGACGCTCCACAGTCTCCCTCCTCCTGTGTTGCCTCTGCTCCTCTGCATGTGTGTCTCTCCTCCTGTTTCTAAAGCAATCTGTCACTCTCTGCCATGCTCCTTAAATGGGAAAAACAAACATTTTATTATGGACAGTGTAGGCTCACTTCATTATAAGCCGTATAAGGTTCACTGTATTATGTTGATATTTAAATCTCCCTTCATTATAGTTATTTTAAGACTCATATCATTATGAACAGTATTACGATCATTTTATTATAAGGGCAGTTTAAGTCTCCCTTCATTATGGACAGTGTAAGGATTGCTGAATCTGAAATATTATTTCATAAGCAAACAGTGCAGCTCCTATAGCAGTCATCTGATCTGGGTCTCTTCTGTTTGCAAATACTTGAAAAGATATCTCTATGGGGAAAATGGTTAATTTATTTTAACTCTTTACTTGCTAACTTGATAATCCCACATTTTAACCCTTTTCTCCATAAATACACCTTTCGACGCCTCTGTAGAAGTCACTTAAAGAAACCATTGTGATAAATAGAGCATGTGCTCCTATAGGAGCAAATGCTCTACTTATCACAATAGTTTCAAACTAAGAAATTCTGAATTTTTACTTTCCTCTAGTAAATGCTCCTCTTGGGTAGATTCATTCAAAGAGGTTGGGTCTAAAAATAGCCTATGGAGGAAAGGCTTAAACCATAACTGACAGAGTAGACCCAAATCAGACAGCTCTGGTATGAGCTGTTGTCCAATCAGGATCTTCTCTGGTTGCTTAACCCTTTCCCTGATGAATATTCATGTAGGAAATAATGACATCATAAATATTAAGAAGAATATTTTTATCATGGTTTATGAACACAGGACATTTTGGCTCATGCAGAAGCTGTAGAATCAGACCTATATTACACCATATGCAAATAGAGCAGACCCTGATCAGATCATATAGGAGCAATCTTATCTGGGTCTACTATGTTTGCAGAAATGTCACAATGTGCTTACATAAGGAAAAGGGTTATATGTTACAGACCTCTGTGTCAAAAGTTATCTTCATGCGTTAGAAGGATAAAGGACATTATGAGAGGTATCTCTGTAGATTAGAGGAATGATGGACATTATGAGAGGTGTCTCTATGGACAAGAAGAATAAAGACATTATAACGGGATCCATCACAAATAGTACAGTATGAGTTTATAGCATTCATATGCAACTCGCCAGCTCATCTGGATCCAAATTGTTTGCTTAGATAACCTTAAACTGGCATTTGTGTGCAAAGAGTTAAAATTTGTAACACTAATGAAAAAATGAAGAAACAAATACTTACTCCTAACCAGTCTTGTAAAGTTCACCATCTGAAAATCAGGAGGAAAACAATTGTAATGTCAGAATAAAATTGCTATTAATCAAAAGCATACTTGTAAACTCGTCTACTACTGTAACAAGAGTATTGTCCTGTTTTATTGACCTGTCAAAATGTGAATATTCCTACGTCACTAAATGGATATATTTTGCTTGGGTAAACCTGTTTTTCAAACGGTTTTCACGAGATTCACAATAAATGTACAAGTACTTGAATAAGCCAAGTAGGAAAGTTTTTATTAGCGGAAACAATCGATATCAACCGAAGCTATTTATGGTGTGTTCAGCAACAGAAAGCGTATAATTATTTGGATTTTGATAGGTTAATAAAACAGGACAATACCACATATGGTACATGATGAGCCCACTTGCAAACTTTCTCCGATTCAATATGCCTTATAAGTTTTGACATTTTCTTATTTGTGCTTCAGATCTTGATCTCCATATTAATGTGATATTATATAAAATAATAATTGAAGTGAATATCTTATTAATCTAAAAAGATATGGCCATTCTCATATTTGAAGAATTTCGTTAAGTGCATGGGCCAAAACTCTGTGTAACGACATATTAAATGAACCACAAAATCAACTCAGTTTCAGATTTTGTTGCATGAAATATTTGTGTCAATATCCTATTATAGTTTTCCCAGAAAACAAGAGACAAACTAAAAGTTGACAGACAAACAATGCAATCAACACACAATGTTCAAGGGCCATACCTTTAAAATAAAATGACCCCCCCGCAATATACGTAAAATGTATATCAAGGTTATATCATATTAAAAATAGTGGAAGTAAATATCATTGAACTCTTTCCCTGTTCTATGTTTATTCCAAATTTCAATACCTACTGAAAATTCATAGAAAATGTAGTTATAATGAAATATGGAATGTGGAACATTGTAGCCATTTTAGAAACTAAAGAAACACATATATCACATTATATTAGCAAACAGAACAGACCCTGATCAGACAGATCCTAAAGGAGCTGTCTAATCTGGGTCTACTATGTTTGCAAATGCGTGAAAACACGCTTAAACGAGAGAAAGGGTTAAAATGAAAAAGTTATGGCCATCCTCATATTTGCATATACAGTAAGACCCCTCTAATGTGACCACTAAAAGAGATATAATTCTGGACGCTAGAGACAGGGGGTAGATGAATGCTGGATAAAAGTAATGCAGAAAGCTCCTAGAGGAACTTTCTGCATTACTTTTGTCCTGCCTTAAGCAACCACCTGCTTATAAAGACAACAATGTTCATTTATTAAGTGGTCATATTAGAGGGGTTGTACTGTATTTGCAGTATTTTTAAGAACAAGGGCCATAACTCCGAAGCGAAAAACCAAATGAATCTCAGAATTGACTCAGATCTTGATGCATTAAACATTTGTGTGAAGTTTCATTAATATCCGTCAAATAATTTTCCGAGAAAACAACGGACAAACAAAATGTTGACAGACAAACGAACGAACAAACAAACGAACGAACAAACAAACGAACAAACGAACGAACGAACGGACCGATGGACGGACGGACTGATGGACAGGGTCGTGCCAATTTACAACCACCTTTTAATAGGTGGGCGTATAAAAAGGGCGTCTGCTTAACCCTTTACTCCATGAGTAAAAGAAATAATGAAAGAAATAATAACAGCATGAATATTAATTAGATTAATTGTTATTACAGTACATGGACACATGAATTTTTAGCTATGGTAGAAATGGTAGAACTATATATCTGTACTATTACAACAGCAAACAGAGCAACCCCTGATTAGATAGTTCCTACAGGAACTGTCTGATCTGGGTCTACCTGGTTTGCAAATTGAAAAGAAAGGCGTATTCACGGAGTAAAGGGTTGTACATGTAATCCTTTGTATGAATCAAAATGGACTGGTCCATCACTGTTTGACTACATCTCAATGAATCAAACTAGACTGGCAACATCACTGTTTAATTCTTGAATGAATCAAACTGGACTGGCAACATCACTGTTTAAATCTCTTAATTAACCATCTTGGACTGGTCCATCACTGTTTAACTTTCCCAAGGAATCGAACTGAGTCTCTGCACTGTTAAAGTCCATTTAGTATAATGAAAGCTTTAAATTTGATAGAGACTTTTGAATGACAAACAGTGCAGACGCTGCTAATATAGCTCCTCAATGAACCATCTGATCTGAGTCTACAAGTACATGTACACTTGTTTCCCCAGTATTACATTCCTGCATTCAAATTGTTAATTCCATACATTCACAGTGTTTAATTTCAATTTGTTGATAACTGTCCTGTTGAGATGCCAAGATGCTCAGTATCTCACCTGAATCCAAGCTGTTTGCAAAAGTCAGTGGGGTCATGCTTAATTAACTCCTAATCCATTACCTCATAGGCCATTTTTAAATCCGGCCTCTTCAAATGATTCTACTGAAAAATAGCATTTAATAGAAAAAAGGGAACTTTTAGAAGTGTGTAGTTTAGAAACCATTGTGATAAATAGAGCATTTGCTCCTAAGGAGCAAATGCTCTATTTATCACAATGGTTTCAAAACGTGACTTTTACAGAGGCATAGATATGCGTAACTATGGGGGAAAGGGTTAACCCATTCATTACCTCATAGGCTATTTTTAGACCCAGCCTATTTCAATAAATCTACTGAAAAAGAGCATTTACTAGAGAAAAGGGAAGTTTTAGTATTGTGTAGTTTAGAAACCATTGTGATAGATATTTATCACAATTATTTTAAAAAGTGACTATTTATCACAATGATTTCAAAAAGTGACCTGTACAGTGGCATCAAAAAGCGTCAATATGAGGGAATCGGTTAATACAAGCACTTTTCCACTCCTTTGCAAACACAGTAAACCCAGATCAGATGGCTCCTGATCAGGGTATGCTTTGGTTGCTTATTAAATTAAGAGAAGCATATGAAAAGTAGTTGCAAAAGTGGCGGCTTTTCCACATCTTGCTTAGTTTCCAGGAAATGATCTGACTGTTTTCCAGGCACAAAAGCCACTCAGAAACTGCTTCTTTAGGTATACTCTCTATACATCAGCATAAAGTGATCTGGATTGAGCTGCGCATTTCAAAGTGGTGCCCTCTTATGTTCTGATGCACAATTATGTATGGGTTCAACCATTGGAACAAGAGGAGAGATCAGGGCTATATGATAAGTAGGCTACATGTAAAACCTCTTTGTGTTTTACCCTAAGATATTCTTATACTAAGGCTAAACCATGGGCTGGTGCGTTGTCATGTAGCAGCTTGATACTGCGCACCTTATGTTGGGCATTTAACTGTACAGTGATCCAAAACAGCAGAGAGGACATTCTCTTAATAAAATGTATCAATACCACAACTCTGTTCAGCGACAGGGACTTGAGCAACAATTCTATCTGATTCAAAGAACAGGGCATACATAACCTGCCTGACACTTCTACTCAGCCAAGCATAAACGGACTTGTCATTATTTTTACTCACCAACATGTTACTATTTTCTTTTTTGTCAGGCTCAAAAAGTACAGCCATGTCTCATCACCTGTTTCAATTTCTCTGATACATCTAGGGTTCATGTTTTGTTTTATATTTGACAAGCAGGGCCGAAGCTTTTGCTATGCTCATCTTTTGCTGCGCGGTTAAATAAATGTGGTATCCTAAGTTGGCACAAACCTAATGTATTAAAATCAGACAAAAACGCTGATTAATTATTAGGCCTGATATTTCACCTATCTGCTTGACTAAGCATCTTGCATGATTATTGCTCTCCAGAGGTCCAGATAAGATGCGTAAATTTAATCATTTTCAAGAGCAGCTCCTTTATTTCTCCACCAACACCAATAATGTGACCACTCGTTAGAATCATCTCGAAGAGACGATCCTAAAGAGTTGTCACAGTATAGGGTTTGGCGGAGAAATGATGAGTTTAGTATGTCACAGTATAGGGTTTAGCGGAGAAATGATGAGTTTAGTATGTCACAGTATAGGGTTTAGCGGAGAAATGATGAGTTTAGTATCTTGGTATGCACCTTTATCTGTATCTCTGGCTCTCACAACATCTGTTTTTTTATTCAGACACAGCTGTGAGTATGCACCCAGAATAAGCTTCGTCTTTGGTGCTGATTGCTCCTTTTTTAAAGAAAGATACCCATCAGGCAATATTACGGTATGGAAGTGCAATCTCCCCATACAATCAAGTCAGCTTTAATTTCTGATGGGCTGATGCCAAGCAGTCTGTGTATCTTATAATACACGCTCTGCTCTTTGCGAAAGTTGCATCTACATGTATATTCAGCCAACTGCTAATAAAACTTGCTTTTGCACGTGAATGTAGTGCCACTTGCTCAGCATCTCATTGCATGTGAATGTTACAGTGCCACTTGCTCAGCATCTCACTGCATATGGATGCAGTGCCACTTGCTCAGTATCTCATTTTGCATGTGAATGTAGTGCCACTTGCTCAGAATCTCATTGCATATGAATGTAGTGCCACTTACTCAGCATCTTATTGCATGTGAAATTGTGAATGTAGTGTCACTTGCTCAGCATCTCATTGCACATGAATGTAGTGCCACTTGCTCAGCATCTCATTGCATGTGAATGGAGTGCCACTTGCTCAGCATCTCATTGCATGTGAAATTATGAATGTAGTGTCACTTGCTCAGCATCTCATTGCATGTGAAATTGTGAATGTAGTGCCACTTGCTCAGCATCTCATTGCATGTGAATGTAGTGTCACTTGCTCAGCATCTCATTGCATGTGAATGTAGTTCCACTTGCTCAGCATCTCATTGCATGTGAATGTAGTGCCACTTGCGCAGCATCTCATTGCATGTGAATGTAGTGCCTCTTGCTCAGCATCTCATTGCATGTGAATGGAGTGCCACTTGCTCAGCATCTCATTGCATGTGAAATTATGAATGTAGTGTCACTTGCTCAGCATCTCATTGCATGTGAAATTGTGAATGTAGTGCCACTTGCTCAGCATCTCATTGCATGTGAATGTAGTGTCACTTGCTCAGCATCTCATTGCATGTGAATGTAGTGTCACTTGCTCAGCATCTCATTGCATGTGAATGTAGTTCCACTTGCTCAGCATCTCATTGCATGTGAATGTAGTGCCACTTGCTCAGCATCTCATTGCATGTGAATGGAGTGCCACTTGCTCAGCATCTCATTGCATGTAAATGGAGTGCCACTTGCTCAGAATCTCATTGCATATGAATGTAGTGCCACTTACTCATTGCATGTGAAATTGTGAATGCAGTGTCACTTGCTCAGCATCTCATTGCACATGAATGTAGTGCCACTTGCTCAGCATCTCATTGCATGTGAATGGAGTGCCACTTGCTCAGCATCTCATTGCATGTGAATGTAGTGCCACTTGCTCAGCATCTCATTGCATGTGAATGTAGTGCCACTTGCTCAGCATCTCATTGCATATGAATGTAATGCCACTTACTCAGCATCTCACTGCATATGAATGTTACAGTGCCACTTGCTCAGCATCTCATTGCATGTGAATGTAGTGTCACTTGCTCAGCATCTCATTGCATGTGAAATTGTGAATGTAGTGCCGCTTGCTCAGCATCTCATTGCATGTGAATGTAGTGCCACTTGCTCAGCATCTCATTGCATGTGAATATAGTGCCACTCACTCAGCATCTCCAAACTGCTTGCAATGGTCACTATACAATTTCGCTACTAGGGTAAAATAAATATCTGGTAAGTGGTAATGGTAATATTTATGAACAAGTTTTATGTATAACCTTGATGTCTTTGTACATTAGTGGTGAATCTGGGACTGGATCCAGGTGAGACCAGAGGCCCAGATAGGATATATGTAAATCAAAACGTTTTCTCAAATAACTCCTGTATTTCTCCACCAAACTGTATGTTGTGACCACTTTTTATTTAGAATCATCTTTAAAGAGTGATCACAATGCAGTAAATCCCTTCTAAACCAAACGTTAATGTTAGTAAACTTGCCAGTGTTTCACACATGTGGCAGCTAAATGCAGGTAAAAAGTCATGCAGAAAGCTCCCAAAAGAGCTAAGTTCTGCATGACTTTAGAGAAGTTTTACTGTGTAATGTTTGTAGGAGATCATGACAATTTCAGTATTTGAATAGCCATGATTATCTATAACTGTGTGAGACATTGAGTAACATTCAATCAGCACCCTAATGTTTGGACACTCTCACTGTACTTTAACCCTTTCCTTCATAAACATGCCTTTCTACGCCTCTGTAATAACCACTTCTTGAAACCATTGTGATAAATCAAGAATTTTCACCTATAGGAGCAAATGCTCTATTTATCACAATAGTTTCAAACTACAAAATTCTAAAATTTTACTTTTCTCTAGTAAATGCTCCTTTTTGGTAGATTCATTCAAAGAGGTTGGGTCTAAAATAGCCTATGGTGGAAAGGGCTAAGGTGAGATAAAAATTCAAGCAGCTTATTACTTCAGCAAATTCCTCTTAACACCTTTACAAACAGAGTAGACCAAGATCAAATGACTCCACCAGCAGGAGCAATCTGATGAGGGTTTGCTATTTTTACTTATGGAATTCTAAAGGTCTTGAAAGCCAAACTATATTTTGTTTATATACATATACTTCCCAGGGTTCTAACTTAGCTCTTGAAAACTAGCAAAATGCAAGTGACATATCGAAATAGCGAATTGAAATTTTAGGCACATGACAAACAAGAGCTGTCACAGGACAGCGCGCTCGACTGTTCTCAGAATTGTTAGTGTAAAAATGCTTGATAGTGGACTAAAATAGGATCCAATGATACTAGAAGCAAGTAATCAGTCTCAGTAAAATATCTTTAATAATATTCAGGTCATAGGATCTCTTTGACCTCTTTAATGAAAGAGAAAAACCTAAGTAAAAAGGCAATAATTTCTGTTGAAATGTTTGACAGAGTAATGTACTCTTGCCTACATATGAAGCTTGAGGTGGTGAACAAGTGTTTTTTAAGTAAAAGGGCCATAACTCTGAAACGAAAATCAAATGAACCTCAGAATCGACTCAGCTTCAGATCATGATGCATTAAACATTTGTGTGAAGTTTTATTAATATCTCTCACATAATTTTCCCAGAAACAGGGGACAAACTATTTGCATGCATTTACATTATTTTTTAAGTAAAAGGGCTATAACTCTGAAACGACAAATCAAATGAACCTCAGAATCAATCAGCTTCAGATCTTGATGCATTAAACGTTTGTGTGAAGTTTCATTAATATTTCTCATATAGTTTTCCAGAAAACTGCGGACAAACAATTTGAATTTTTAAGGACAAGGGCCATAACTCTGAAACGAAAAATCAACTCAGCTTCAGATCTTGAAAACTGCAGACAAACAAAATAATGACAGACAAACGAACGAACAAACAAACAAACGGACGGACGGACAGGGCCACGCCAATATACGACCACCTTTATTAGGTGGGCGTATAAAAACCTTAACCAAGGTGCGACGCGGACTGGGACGCGGACGCCGACCCCGGGGCGAGTAGGATAGCTCCCTTATTCTTCGAATAGTCGAGCTAAAAATGAGAGTACATATTTTGGGTAAATTAAAATTCAAACTCTCTACATTGGATCATCATAATGAATAGATCTGATTCTCGACTCGTAATGAGTATTTCTTTTAGTTAGTGTAGACCCTGATCCGATCCGACTTGTATAAGTAATACAGCTGTCAATACATACACAGACATGCTTGTTGGAAATCTCATAGCAGGGTGCAAATACATTAACAGTCAAACCTGTCCACAGCAGTCAATCTTTAATAGATTGAGGCTTGCTGTAAGGGCAGATGGTTGCTTAATCCAGGTTAGGCAATGCAGAAACTTCATTTGGGAGCTTTCTACATTACATTCAACCTGCATTAGGCAATCACTTGCCTTTACAATATTCCATTTTAACGAATGGTCTCTACTGACAGGGTCTGCTGTTTTCTCAAATGTGGTTTTGAAATTGGATAAAATTGCCTGTCATAAATTAATTATGTCAGTAGAAAATTCTGTGAAACATTGCCAGTGGAGAAAAAAAAAAGTTAAGTTCGAACCCTAAATATACCATTATGAAATTTTATCTTAATAATATTCATGATGATATAAATGTGACGACTATTCTATGTCAACTACAACTGCAAGTCATCAACTAAGGAATAATCCTAGTTTCTAGTGGTGCAATGATTTATCTGTAAACCAGTACATGTAATAACCCATTCCCGTATATGCTATTTCTAGATCCTTCCTCTTTAAATAAATCTACCGAAAAGGAGCATTAACTAGAGAAAAGGACATTTTTCGAAATGTGTAATTTGAAACTATTGTGATAAATAGAGTATTTGCTCCTATAGGAGTAAATGCTCTATTTATCACATTGGTTTCACAAAGTGACTTTTACAGAGTCGTCAAAAGTCATCAATATGAGGAATAGGTTAAGTGATTCAGCATCACTCCGAAATGTACCATGCAGTACATACGAAGTCTCTGTATCAAAATATTTTCTTCAATATCAGAGCACTCAATATCAATACTGCAATGAATAAAAACATTTCATTTCCTGTCCTTGGCTACCAGCACTCAACCCTTTCCTCCATAAATACGCCTATCTATGTCATTGCAAACAGAGTAGACCCAGATCAGACGGCTCCTATAGGAGCCTTCTCATCAGGGTCTGCTCTGTTTGCTTATGATATTATATAGACATGAGTCTAGAGTTTCTGCCATGTGTTCATGTGCATTTATAACAATTAATCTAACTATTCAAATATGCATGATGTCATTTCTTTCATGAATATTCATGGAGCCCACGAAAGGGTTAAGAAACTAGAGTTTTTTGTCACAAAAACGGATGTCTCCCCTCGAATAAAAACAATATGTAAAGGGAAATCACTAAAAATGTTATGCTCTTGATGAATGATACTTCCCCTCATTATGCGATTTCCACACCACATTTTTCAAGAAGAAAATGATAACAGCTAATAACTCAAAAAATACTGATACCAGATTTATGGCCCTTGTTCATAACACTTTCTCTCATCATGCTCTTTCCATGTAGGAAGTTTCAAAACGATGGCAAGAGCCATGTAGGAGTTATCGTCCGGACAAGAAAGCATTAAATAAATGTACAAGGGGTACAAGGGGAAAAATGTGATTTTTTTTACAAAGGGCAATAACTCCAATATTAGTACAGCCAAGTTATGGACCTTGTGCATGACACTTCCTCTAGTTATGATCTTTCCATATATGAAGTTTCAATCCAATGGCATGAGCCATATAGAAGTTATCTTCCGGACAAAAAAGTTTTGAATTTTTTAACAAAGGGCAATAACTCCTATATAAGTGAAGCCAGAGTTATTAGCCTTGTGCATGACACTTCCTCTCATTATGCTCTTTCCATATATGAAGTTTCAATCAAATGGCATTAGGCATATTGAAGTTATTGTCCGGACAAAAATTTGTGTTATTTTTTACAAAGGGCAATAACTCCAATATTAGTGAAGCTAGAGTTATGAACCTTGTGCATGACACTTCCTCTCGTCATGATCTTTCCATATATGAAGTTTCAATCCAATGGCATGAGCCGTATAGGAGTTTTTGTCCGGACAAAAAATTATGAATTTTTTTACAAGGGACAATAACTCCCAATATTAGTGAAGCCAGATTATGGACCTTGTGCATGACACTTTCTCTCATTATGCTCTTTCCATATATGAAGTTTCAATCAACTGGCATCAGGCATATTGAAGTTATCAACCGGACAAAAAGTGTGATGGACAGATGGACAGACAGACAGATAACTCTCACGAAAACAATATGTCTCCCCCATATAAATATGGGGGGAGACCTAATGAAAATATTACATGAGAATCTATTGACAGGTTAGAAGGTTTTCTAAATTATTAATGTAACATGGTGAACAAGCTATGACTCGACTGGGACTCGAACCAATAGCCTCTGAGTTACCATGCCAACACTCTACCAACTGAGCTACCAAGCCATACAGTAAAGCGTATCAACTTATTTCACCACAATCTCTACCCGGCTACACATACCCCCTCTACACAAGAATTCGTCCCGAATTCTTACACAAATAACACTCCACGAGTTTCTTATTATTACATATCATCCTCATAATAATCTTCATATTATCTTCATATAAATCACCCTGTGGGTTATTTACGTTGAGCCCAAAACATGGTGAAACAGTTGTGACCCGACCGGATGCTCCAAGCCAGGGACACTGACTTACCATGCCAACACTCTAACAAGTGTGCTACCAAGCCACACAGTAAAACTTATTTCACCACAATCTCTACCCGTTTGAAATGTTGTTTAGATTGTTGCAGCTTAAAGTTGTATTCATCACGCGACACCAAACATTTCAAAATAAAAGCTGGCTTTAGTTATTCTATTTTGCACTATATCAGTGTAGGCAATACATATCACAATGCCGATTGACTACATCTCAATATACATGTGCATCACACACAGGTTTGGCCATATCATTGGACCTCTACCAGTTTCAGAAGAATCGTACAGGAAAATAATTTCAATATTGCTTGCTGCAGTTGTCCAGACAAAATCATGTCTACAGACAGACAGACAGAAATATTAGGACAAACACAGGGGCAACTCACATATCCCTCTAAATAAAATTGCAATCAAACAAGTACATGTACTTTCAAGACGTTGCAACAGAGTCGATCCAAAAGATTTGAAATTCATAAAACCTTTCCCTCGACATACTAACATGTTTAACACCTTTGCGAACAGACTAGACAGCCTTTATATGGGTCATCTAATCAGGGTTTGCTCTGTTGGCTTATGACATGATATGGATCTGACAGCTTTTGTGAAAGCAAAACATTCTATTGAAAATTTTACATTATAAAAAATCAGCTTATAAATATTCATGATGTCATTACTTCTTACATGACAGGGAAAAGGTAAAGACGATTAACCCTTTCAGTCATAAATATGCATTTATATGCCTTTGCAAACTGAGTAGACCCAGATTAGACAGCTCCTATATGAGCCATTTGATCAGGGTCTGCTCTGTCTGCTAATGCCATGGTATAGATATGATTCTACAGTTTATGCCATAGACTGTGTACATGTACTACTATAACTATAAATAGAATCGATATTTATGACATCATTATTTCTTACATAAATATTCATAGAGGAAATGGTTATTATCCTACCAATTTGACCGGAGACTCATGCATATTCCGTGTATTATCGTCGGCAATCTTCGAATACATTTCCGAAGGTATAAGAATGCGCTATCAGAATACAGTAAACCCTCTCTAATGCGACCAGCAAAAAGGGGAATACTTCACAGTGGCAAAGGCATGTGGTAGCTTAATACAGGGCGAAAGTTATGCAGAAAGCTCCTGTAGGAGCTTTCTGCATAACTTTTGTCCTGCATTAAGCAACCACCTGCTTATAAAGACAGCCATGTTTATTCATTAAGTGGTCGCATTGGAGGGGTTTTACTGTACAATCCTCGAGGAACATGATTATTACCGGCTTTTGGTTTGCTATTTTTTGGCACAGAGTATTACGAACAATCCCGATAAACACGCCGGAATTTAATCGAGTCTCAGGTCAAATTGGGAGGATAATAATAAGCCTGTGTTTACCTATTTACCCTAAATGTTATGGCATAAGTTATTCCCTTACCCCCATATTAGGTTTGTATGACTTAATTGGGCATCATATTTTATAACTGTAGGACGAATTGATTCTGGTCTACATTGGTTGCCTATATGTCAATACTTTACTCAATAAATATTGTTAAATACACATTCTAACACTTTGCAAACAGAGTAGAACTAGACCAGACAGTTCATATAGGAGCCTTCTCGGATCAAGATTTGTTCTGTTTGTTTATGAAATTACATAGATCTGATTCTACAATCTCTGCCATGGCCAAAGTTTGCTGTAAGCATATTCCTTTAAAACAAATTAATAATCTAATCAATATTTATGATGTCATTATTTCTTGCATGAATATACATAATGGTAAGTGCTAAAGATGAGTAAATCGCGATGCATTTTAAATATGATTTGTGATAGATATTAATCTATAATTCAATTTCTTAACCCTTTCCTCCATAAGTACGCCTTTCTACGCCTATGTAAAAGTCACTTTATGAAACTATTGTGATAAATAGAGCATTTGCTCCTATAGGAGCAAATGTTCTATTTATCACAATGGTTTAAAACTACAAAATTCTAAAAAAAATCCTTTTCACTAGTTAATGCTCCTTCTCTGTAGATTTATTCAAAGAGGTTGGATCTAAAAATAGCCTATGAGGGAATGGGTTACATATTAATTTATATTTCAATTTCTTAAGCCTGGGAAACATATTTTGACTATACATGTATTGTCTTTGTAAAATGATATTAACAGTTTCTCTGCTCCATATTCATGTAAGGAAATAATGACATCATGAATATTTATTAGTTGAATTTTCATTGGTAGAAACTAAAATGATTCAATTATATAGGCAACAGAGCAGACCATGATCAGACAGTTTCTTCAGGATAACACAGACATTGTAAAATAACCATTAAACAAAGAAATATAGGTTTTTCAAAATATAGGTGGTAGCTTAAATCAGACTAGAAGCAATGCAGAAAACTCCCCAAGGAGCTTTCTGCCTTGTTTTCCGTCTGCATTAAGCAACCAAATGTGAACAAAATTCAAGATACTTCATTTAAACAAGAGTAGTCACAAAACAGCGCATTCGACTATTCCCAGTATTGTTAGTGTAAACATGCTTGATATTGGACGAAAATGGTGTCCTATGATACTAGAAGCAAGTATTCAAAGTCTCAATAAAATATCTTTAAAGCTTGTGGTGGTGAACAAGTGTTCTAAGTTTAAAAGCTTAATTCCAAAGGGTCTTTAACAAAAACCTTAACCTAACATTTTAAGTTTAAAAAAGGCCATAATTCTGTCAAAATGCTTGACAGAGTTGTGTACTCTTGCCCACAGATGAAGCTTGTAGTGAAGTGTTCCAAGTTTCAAAGATTTACTCCAAAAGCTAAGGACAAAATGTGTCCACTTTTTAGAATGAAATCAATGGATTTCACAAACTAATTTGTGTTAAATATTGATCAATAATTCGATTTCTTAAGCCTGGGAAGCATATTTTGATATTATCTTTGTAAAATGATATTAAACTTTTCCTCCATAAATATGCCTTCCTCCGCATCTGTAAAAGTCACTTTATGAAACCATTGTGATAAATAGAGCATAAAATTTTGCTCCATTGGAACAAATGCTGTATTTATCACAATGGTTTCAAAACACAACAATGTTAGCTTTTTCCTTTTCTTTTGTAAATGCTCCTTTTCGGTAGATTCATTCAGAGACTGGGTCTAAAAATAGCCTATGAAGGAATGGGTTAAGTTATGAACCATTTCCCTACAGTGGGCTACTTCATATTCTTGTTAGGAAATAATGACATCATGAGTATTTATTAGCTGAATTTTCATAGGTAGAAACTAAACTAATTCAATACGCAAACAGAGCAGACCATGACTAGACGGCTCTTACAGGAGCAATCTGATCTGGGTCTACTCAGTTTACTGTGTGAAAAGGCATAAATAATGTGAGTGAAAGGGTTAATCATGGAGAAAAAGGACAAATAACGGTTGTTTGAAACTGAAAGTAGCTTGCAAACTTTCTGGCAAATATTACATATGCAAATCTTTGCACACTTAGTCATTTTCTGTCTGCAATAATTGTCATCTGCTCAATTCCTAAAATAAAATTTCACTCACTCTTTTGCCAAAATAATGCGGCCAAAGTGTCAAACAGCTGAGATCATAATGAGATGCCACATTATGCGATGTCTCAGCTGAACCCAAACTGTTTGCAAAGGTTATCGCATGTTCGCCTATATCGTGTGAAGATAATGAGATAATCCAGTTTATAAAGCACAACATATGTTTAAAGTTCAACCCTCTCACTGCCGAAGTCGCACAAATGCACCACGACAAGTAGTGCAGTTCTAGATCAGACGCCGCCTTTTCAAGGCGGCATCTGATTAGGGACTTCACTTTTTGTCTCATTCTCTATGTCTATATATGTGCTTTATTCTTTCGAAATTTGCATTTATTTATCTCATTTCCTTATTGTACCGAATGTTTTAACAAAGTTAGGAGTTCAGACAACAATTAGAAAGTTGGCGCCGAAAGGGTTAAGGCTAACATACAGTCAATTTTGATATTTTGAAATCAAATAACTCAAACGTTTTGATAACTCAAAGTAACAGTGTGGTCCTTCCAAAATGCACAATGCAGATTTGTTCTAAAATGTATCATGACACATATCTAGCATTGTTTTCCTCCTATATCAAACTACAAAATTCTTACATTTTCCTTTTCTCTAGTTAAAATGCTCCTTTTCGGTACATTTATTCAAAGAGGTTGGATCTAAAATTGGCATGTGAGGCAGTGGGCTAATGTCCAGGATGTTATTATTTCTTACATTAATATTCATGGAGTAATACAACACCGTGACTTATAAATTCTTTAAATGCTGAAAATTCTAAGTGAACTAACCAACTACCGTTTAACAATGGAGTCCATTCAGTGTAAAAATTATGTTTGATAGAGATTTCTAAACTACAAACAGTGTTAACCCTAATAAGAGGGCTTCTCCAGGAGCTCTGGTACTAATCTGGGGAATCATGTGCACTGAAACCAGAGTACACTTGTTTCTCACATACAAGGTCTGTAGACTTTGTTTTGGTAATTTTGGTAATTTTTGGCAATCAAGGCTGCTGTGTGGGTGTATTCCATCACCTTTAGTGATGATTCTAGTCCCCCCCCCCCCACACACACACCACACACACACACGCACGCAAACACGCACGCCCACACACTTTTTTCCTCCCATGCAAACTGATTACATGTATATCGGTCAAGGTCAGATGGGGAAGATAGGTGTCAGACGTTTCGCTACCCATACCATTTCGCTACAGTCATTTCGCTACCCTCCGAGAAGTCATTTCGCTACCCTGATCATTTCGCTACCTGTACGTTTCGCTACCTATCGAATTTAATAGGAAAACCAATATTGTTGCGGGGTGGTTAGTGATTTGAGAGTCGAATTTATTAACATATAATAAATATCTATATTCAGATACCAAATTGAATTATAGGAATATTGGAAAATAAAGTGTTATGTCAGAGGATGAATGATGTGTCTTAATTTTAGAAATACAGACCCGGTATAAATGTAATATAAATAATGACTTAAAAATATTATAATTAACTACATCGATTATACCGATGTATCGTTTGTCAAGCAAACAATCATTAATTACAAACACGTACTTATGACACCGTTGTTTGGCCATTGTTTAGCAGGTCCACGTGACAATATTGTCCACTCAAAGATCACAGGTACCGCCTATAAGCCGATTAGATATGTATATCGGTATGTGACACATGGACACGTGCTACATTCATTTTTTGCTTATTGCAGTTTTGCTCTTGTTCCATTGATATATAATATGACGCTTGCATTACGATCAAATGAAAATACAATTTACTTTTTAACCCTTTCCCACATACAAACAGGTTTTAACTCATTTACCAACAGAGAAGATCCAAAACAGACGGCTCCTATATTATAGGATCAGCGTCTGCTCTGTTTGCTGATATAATAAGTTCTGATTCTTTTCTTTTTGAAATGGCTACAATGTTTCGTCCATTTCATTATATCGATTTTGTCAAAATGTGAATGTTTCATTCGGATCCAAACTGTTTGCCTATGCTGCTACGCTCGGTATTTCAAATTGGTAAAGGTATCTTTTTCATCTGTTAAACTGTTATCGTCCAAATCAATTCAATCTGTGAATAATTATAATCAATTGGGTGACAGGGTAGCAAAATGACTTCCCGTAAGGATGCGAAATGACTGTTGCGAAATGGTCAGGGTAGCGAAATGGTCAAGGTAGCGAAACGCTGTGTACCGAAACGTCCGTAAACCGGGAAGAAATGGAATATACCTTTTTTCTCCGTTGTGAAATGATTATATCTTTTTAGGGCAGGGTGGGGAAGTAATGGCCTAGGACTTTTTTCTCCCCTAAAATGATTTCATCTTTTCAAATGTAGGGGTATGTTAAATAATGTGCCTAAGCATTTTTCTCAGCCGTGAAATGATTGTGTTTTTCTGTTGAGGGTGGAGGGTGATTGGCCTCTGCCTTTTTCTCGGCTATGAAATGATATATTTACTGAGATTATAAGTGGGGAAGAAATGGCCTAGTCCATTTTTGCTCCCTTGTGAAATGATCTTATCGTTTCAGATGGGGGGGAGGGGGAGAATAGTTTATGCAAGATTTTCTCCCCGGTGAATATGTTTGTATTTTTCAAAGAGTTTGGGGAAGAAATAGCTTAGGCCAGTTTTCTCCCCTGTGAAATGATTATATCGTTTATCCTTTAAGAGTGGGGTGGGGAAGAAATGGCTTAGGCCTTTTTCTCCCCCTGTGAAATGATTATATTTTACTCTGTGTGTGTGTTTGGGGGGGGGGGGGGCTAGCTAGAAAAACTAGCCTAGGCTATTTCTTCCTCCTACCTTTGAAACCGTTTTCACAGGAAAGAAAAGTCATTCTTCCCTCCCACATCTCTTTGAAGGATATTCACATGGGGAAAAACTGGCCAAGGCTATCCCCCCCCACCTTCTCTCTCTCTTTGAAACCATTTTGAAAATGCCTTTCTTCCCCTCATCTCTTTGAAACATATAAACAATTCACAGAGGAGGAAAAAACTGGCCTAGGCCATTTCTTCCCACCATCACTTTGAAGCATATTCACATACAACCATAATTATTAATTGGGAGGAAAAGAAGCCCAGGCCATTTATTTTCCCCAGGTCAAACAATGGGGAATGGACTGGGGAGGAGACCCCATCTCTTAGAAACATATACCCAGGGGAGAAAAACTGGCCAAGGCTATTTCTTCCCACCTCACAACCATCTCTTTGAAGCATATTCACAGGAGAGAAAAACTAGCCTGGGCTATTTCTTCCACGCATCTCTCTGAAACACATGCCCAGGGGAGAAAAACTGGCATAGGCTATTTCTCCCCCCCCCCCCCCATCTCTTTGAAGCATATTCACTGGGGGAAAACTAGCCTTGGCTATTTCTTCACCCCATCTGTTTGAAAAATTATGTCCATCTTCTGGAAACATATTCATGGGGAGAAAAATTGGCCTAAGCTATTACTTCCCCTCCCCCTTCCATCTGTTTGAAACATAAAAAACTCATGGGGAGAAAATCTGGTCTAGGCTATTTCTTTCCCCATCCCTTTGAAAAATACATAAAATTTAACAGGGGAAAATTTGTCTAAGCTATTTCCCCCTCTATCTCTTTGAGATATATATATAAAATCACAGAGGAGAGAAAACTGGCTTCAACTACCCTCCCCCCCCCCCCCCCCCCACCCCCCCCCCCCACCCCAACACACACACACACACACACACGCACACACAATCTCTTTCTTTACACACTAAATGTTATTGAATAACCCCGCTCAGTTGTCTTGATCTCAAATCAAACTAGGTTTTTTTTCTACTGTTTGACCTAATGACCTAGTTTTTGACCCCACATAACCCACTTTCAAACTTGTCTGAGAGTTTATCAAACCATTTCTTCTGATAAAGTTTCATGAAAATTCAGCAAAAAAGGAGAGTGTTCACAATTTTTTTCTAGTATTTAACCTAATGACCTAGGTTTTGATCCCACATAACCCACTTTCTGACTCATCCGAGATTTTATTAGGACTATCATTCTGATCATATTTCATGAAGATTTGGCTAAAAATCTTACCTCTAGAGTGTACACAAGGATTTCCTACTATTTGACCTAGTGACATAGTTTTTGACTCTACATGACCCACTTTCTAACTTGTCCAAGAATCTATTAAGACAATCATTCTGACCAAGTTGCATGAAGATTGGGCTAAAATTTGACCTCTAGAGTGTTCACAAAGTTTTCCTATTTGATCTAATGACCTAGTTGTTTACCCCACATGACCTACATTCAAATCTGTCCGAGAATCTATCAAGACAATCATTCTGACCAAGTTTCATGAAGATTGAGCTAAAAATGTTACATCTAGAGTGTTCACAAGGTGTTCCTACTGTTTGACCTAGTGACCTTTATCTGCCCCACATGACCTACTTTCAAACCCGTCCGAGAATTTATCAAGACAATCATTCTGACCAAGTTTCATGAAGATTGGGCTTAAATGTGACCTCTAGACTGTTCACAAGGTTTTCTATTTGCCCTAATGACCTAGTTGTTTACCGGACATTTTCAAAAATGTTACACCACCAGAAGTGTTTACCAGAAATAATACAGTATACATGTATTTAATATCACTGAAGGCGATATAACATAATACCTGATCAATTATCAATCCAATTCACTCCATATTCAAATTTGGACAGTATCTAATGACAATAAAAAATAGCAAATAAGTTACCTTCACTTTCTAAATCTCTTTCTTTGATCTCGTCTCCTGGGAAATACTGTGTCTACCAACTCCTACAAAAGACAATAAATAAAATGTAACCAAGTCCAGATAATATACGTAAATTTAAACATTGACAAGAATAGTTCCTGAGACTATTTCTCCATCAAACCCTATACTGTGACCAGTCTTTAGAATCGTCTCAAGGAAGGTTTTAGTATTTAGATATGTATATTTTACTGTAGCTCTGTGCAAAAAAAAGAAGTATCTCTAACAGCTCATTGAGTAGTGTATTGTAAAATTTATGCCTGCATGCCATCATGAAGATATGAAGCAATTTTTAAAAAAAGCTATAGCCCACAGGGGTGTTTATTAGAGATAGTATGGTATTTTTAACCCTTTACTCCCTGAATTTATGCAAGAAATAATGATGTCATGAATATTAATTAAATTCATTTTTATAATGGTATATGAACATATGATATTTTGGCTATTACGGAAACTACAGAATCAGATCTATATTATGTTTTAAGAAAACAGAGCAGACTCTGATCAGGTGGCTCCTCTAGGAGTTGTCTGATCTGGGTCTACTCTGCTTGCAAAGGAGTAGAGAGGTTTATTTATGTAGTAAAGAGTTATCCCTTTCCCTGTTCTATATTCGTTCCAAATTTCAATACCTGCTGAATATTCATGGACAAAACATTTTTTATGAAATATGGATTGTGTAACAATATTACATAATCATTTTAGAAAGTAAAGAAACAAATCTTTCAATTTCCATTAGCAAACAGAGCAGACCCTGATCAGTCAGCTCCTATAGGAACCATCTGAACTGGATCTACTGTGTTTGCAAAAGCGTGAAAACGAGTTTATACAAGAGAAAGGGATAATTAACAGTTCCCCTTATGTAAGCCCATTTTTACGCATCTACAAAGAGTAGACCCTGATCAGATGGCTCCTATAGGAGTCGTCTGATCAGTGTCTGCTCTACTTGCTTTTGGTATATTATAAATCTAATTCAACAGCCTCTGTCTGAGCTAAATTGTCATGTGTTCATAAGTCGTTATAAAACATAATCTAATTAATATTCATGAAATCATTATTTTTTACACGAATATACAACAGAGAAAGGATTAATCACTCAATGCCACATAACACACTGACTCCTATATACTCCCTCTCAAACTTCGTCTGCGGGGGTATTACATAAAAATTATAGGTTTTTTGGAAATACTGGTGGTAGCTTAATACAGACTGGAAGCAACGCAGAGAGTTCCCCAAGGAGCTTTCTGCATTGTTTTTCGTCTGCATTAAATAACCACATGTGTACGAAATTCAAGACACTTCATTTCAAAAATGTTACACCACCAGACGTGTTTACCAGAAATAATACAGTATACATGTATTTAATATCACTGAAGGCGATATAACATAATACCTGATCAATTATCAATCCAATTCACTCCATATTCAAATTTGGACAGTATCTAATGACAATACAAATAGCAAATAAGTTACCTTCACTTTCTAAATCTCTTTCTTTGATATCGTCTCCTGGAAAATACTGTGTCTACCAACTCCTACAAAAGACAATAAATAAAATGTAACCAAGTCCAGATAATATGCGTAAATTTAAACATTGACAAGAATAGTTCCTGAGACTATTTCTCCATCAAACCCTATACTGTGACCAGTCTTTAGAATCGTCTCAAGGAAGGTTTTAGTATTTAGCTATGTATATTTTACTGTAGCTCTGTGCAAATAAAGATTATCTCTAATAGCTCATTGAGTAGTGTATTGTAAAATTTATGCCTGCATGCCATCATGAAGATATGAAGCGATTTTTCAAAAAAGCTATAGCCCACAGGGGTGTTTATTAGAGATAGTATGGTATTTTTAACCCTTTACTCCCTGAATTTATGCAAGAAATAATGATGTCATGAATATTAATTAAATTCATTTTTATAATGGTATATGAACATATGATATTTTGGCTATTACGGAAACTACAGAATCAGATCTATATTATATTTTAAGAAAACAGAGCAGACTCTGATCAGGTGGCTCCTCTAGGAGTTGTCTTATCTGGGTCTACTCTGTTTGCAAAGGAGTAGAGAGGCTTATTTATGTAGTAAAGGGTTATCCCTTTCCCTGTTCTATATTTGTTCCAAATTTCAATACCTGCTGAATATTATGGACAAAACATTTTTTATGAAATATGGATTGTGTAACAATGTTACATAATCATTTTAGAAAGTAAAGAAACAAATCTTTTAATTTCCATTAGCAAACAGAGCAGACCCTGATCAGACAGCTCCTATAGGAACCATCTGAACTGGATCTACTGTGTTTGCAAAAGCGTGAAAACGAGTTTATACAAGAGAAAGGGATAATTAACAGTTCCCCTTATGTAAGTCCATTTTGACGCATCTACAAAAAGTAGACCCTGATCAGATGGCTCCTATAGGAGTCGTCTGATCAGTGTCTGCTCTATTTGCTTTTGGTATATTATAAATCTAATTCAACAGCCTCTGTCTGAGCTAAATTGTCATGTGTTCATAAGTCGTTATAAAACATAATCTAATTAATATTATGAAATCATTATTTTTTACACGAATATACAACAGAGAAAGGATTAATCACTCAATGCCACATAACACACTGACTCCTATATACTCCCTCTCAAACTTCGTCTGCGGGGGTATTACATAAAAATTATAGGTTTTTTGGAAATACTGGTGGTAGCTTAATACAGACTGGAAGCAACGCAGAGAGTTCCCCAAGGAGCTTTCTGCATTGTTTTCCGTCTGCATTAAATAACCACATGTGTACGAAATTCAAGACACTTCATTTCAAAAATGTTACACCACCAGAAGTGTTTACCAGAAATAATACAGTATACATGTATTTAATATCACTGAAGGCGATATAACATAATACCTGATCAATTATCAATCCAATTCACTCCATATTCAAATTTGGACAGTATCTAATGACAATACAAATAGCAAATAAGTTACCTTCACTTTCTAAATCTCTTTCTTTGATATCGTCTCCTGGAAAATACTGTGTCTACCAACTCCTACAAAAGATAATAAATAAAATGTAACCAAGTCCAGATAATATGCGTAAATTTAAACATTGACAAGAATAGTTCCTGAGACTATTTCTCCATCAAACCCTATACTGTGACCAGTCTTTAGAATCGTCTCAAGGAAGGTTTTAGTATTTAGCTATGTATATTTTACTGTAGCTCTGTGCAAATAAAAAAGTATCTCTAATAGCTCATTGAGTAGTGTATTGTAAAATTTATGCCTGCATGCCATCATGAAGATATGAAGCGATTTTTCAAAAAAGCAATAGCCCACAGGGGTGTTTATTAGAGATAGTATGGTATTTTTAACCCTTTACTCACTAAATTTATGCAAGAAATAATGATGTCATGAATATTAATTAAATTCATTTTTATAATGGTATATGAACATATGATATTTTGGCTATTACGGAAACTACAGAATCAGATCTATATTATATTTTAAGAAAACAGAGCAGACTCTGATCAGGCGGCTCCTCTAGGAGTTGTCTTATCTGGGTCTACTCTGTTTGCAAAGGAGTAGAGAGGCTTATTTATGTAGTAAAGGGTTATCCCTTTCCCTGTTCTATATTCGTTCCAAATTTCAATACCTGCTGAATATTATGGACAAAACATTTTTTATGAAATATGGATTTTGTAACAATGTTACATAATCATTTTAGAAAGTAAAGAAACAAATCTTTCAATTTCCATTAGCAAACAGAGCAGACCCTGATCAGACAGCTCCTATAGGAACCATCTGAACTGGATCTACTGTGTTTGCAAAAGCGTGAAAACGAGTTTATACAAGAGAAAGGGATAATTAACAGTTCCCCTTATGTAAGCCCATTTTTACGCATCTACAAAGAGTAGACCCTGATCAGATGGCTCCTACAGGAGTCGTCTGATCAGTGTCTGCTCTACTTGCTTTTGGTATATTATAAATCTAATTCAACAGCCTCTGTCTGAGCTAAATTGTCATGTGTTCATATGTCGTTATAAAACATCATCTAATTAATATTCATGAAATCATTATTTTTTACACGAATATACAACAGAGAAAGGATTAATCACTCAATGCCACATATTTTTATACTAGGTTATACGGTACCTATCAATTTGATTCAACCAATACTCATACTTGACCAGTATCTAATTGTGAAATTCATGATCTCACTATTTCTTACATGCATATTATTTCTTACACGACAATGCTTAAAGCAAATTGGAGAAAAATGAAAAAGTGCTAGATGAGCAACAAAGTACATGTATAGGTATACACCGATGGACTGACAGGTCAAAAGCTATATACCAATGCAACTTCATTGTGTGGGGTAAAGTGAGTTTATGGACACTGCATTAGGCATACGACAAACACATTATATACTCTTTCTCTACCTTTGCTTAGAATAGCCCTTTCAATGCAAGATAGACCCGGATTAAAGGGCCCCTAGAGGAGCCCCCTGACCAAGGTCTGCACTGTGTGTGCTTCAAATCCTCTCACTTTTATACCCTTTCCCTGTTTACTCCAAATTTCGCTACCTTCTGAATATTCATGAAAAGAATACTTCAAGCAAAATATGGCAGTTAGAACATTGTAGTCATTTTAGAAATACACAGTAAATTTCATATATATATGTACAGTAAAGATTAAAATTCATTAACCCTTCCTTTCACATAAATGCCTTTTCTTTTCATGCATTTGCAAACAGAGTAAACCTAGATAAGGTCGATCCAAGCCCCTGTAGAAGCTTCTAATCAGGGTCTGCTCTGTTTGCGTATGGCACAATTTCTGCCTGAGCCAAAGCATTGTGTGTGCATAATTTATGCCCTTACAAAAATCGAGCTAATACATATTCATGATGTTATTATTGTGTACATGAATATTCAACAGGGAACTTAAAACACGTTTTCCATAGATGTACTGTATTTAAACTGTACTGCTGTATTTGCATTTTCTTAGTGACTTAACCCATTACCTCATAGGCTATTTTAGATACAATCCTCTTTGAATAAATCTATCGAAAAGGAACACTAACTAGAAAAAAGGAAAATTTTAGAATTTTGTAGTATGAAACAATTCTGATAAATAGAGCATTTGCTCTCATAGGAGCAAATGCTCTTTTTATCACAATGGTTTCATAAGGCGACTTTTACAGAGTCCTCAATAGTCGTCAAAATGAGGGATTGGGTTAACCATTACAAATTGGAATGGCCCACCAGTCTTTAACTCTTTCAACGATGAATATTTGAAATAGAATGGCCCACCATCCTTTCAAAAAGATAGGATCGAAAATAGCTTATGAGGTAATGGGTTAACCATAGAGTCATTTCAGTATAAATGGCTCACTTTGCTACAGGCTAGAGGATGACAAACATTGCAGACCTTGATCAGACCTTGATCCAATAGGAGCCCTCTGATCTGGGTCTACACTGATTGCAATAAAACGTGTACATCACTGAGTCATGGCAATAACAAGTAGTATCAAACAAAAGGCCATGAAATGCGTACTTCCATGCAGAGCTACAGCTAACAGTGCGTACTCAAATACTAAAATCAGCATTTCACCAGCAAATCCTATGTTGTGACCTGGTAACTCTTTAGAATCGTCTCTTCGAGACGATTCTAAAGAGTGGTCTCAACATAGGATTTCCTGGAGAAATAAAGAAATTATACTTGAAAAAGTATTATATACGCGTATTATATGTTATATGTTTACGCATGTTATATAGAGCTCTGTTACATGTATACCAACAATAACACAAAAAAGGGAAACATTGTTTTCCTTATTTCCATTGCGGTCCTTCCTTTTCCATGTTCTTATTTCCCTAAACATTAGGACAGGCAAACACAGACAAGTAGTGTGGATCCAGATCACACTATTTGCTATTATATTAGTATAATTTAAAGTATCAAAATGTGAATTATTTAACTTTCCAAGCTTGAAAAATAATCCCAAATATATGAATTCAGTTGTACAAAGTGGTGTAGAGTTGTGATTCACTGGGTAGAATATGCAGGGCTCAAGATATTATACACTCAACCCTTTATCTGATTATTCATGTAGTCTTAATAGTAATTAATGACATCATGAACTGATATTTTTATAATGGCATTTTCATCATAATGAATCACAGTTTTTGTCCATGGCAGACACTGTAGAATCAGATCTATATTAGTTCATAAGCAAACAGACCAGAGCTGTCTGATCTTGGTCTACTATGTTTGAAAATTAACCCATTACCTCATAGGCTATTTTTAGACTCAACCTCTTTGAACAAGCATACTGAACAGGATCATTAAATAGAGAAAAGAATTTTTTTTAATAATTGTGTAGTTTGAAACTATTGTGATAAATAGAGCATTTGCTCCTATAGGAGCAAATGCTACATTTATCACAATGGTTTCAGCAGGTGACTAAATTTGCAGAGGCGTCAAAAGGCGTCAACATGAGGGAATGGGTTAACAAATATTAATATGTTCAAAATGGCATTGGTTGGTGTTGGTTTATATATACATATGTTGGTGTTGGTTTATATATACATATGTGTAAACATTGTTTCTCACATACCTTCCCTTATCTCCGAGTTAGAACAACAGGTTAAGATTTCCTTATCTGTAACACGTGTAAGATCACTTTAGAACGTATGACGTCATATATGACGTCAAGCCATGGAAACCTATGTTTACATGTCATTTAAACGGCGAAAATACACTTTTTTGATATGTGAGAAAAAGAATCTGATGCTCGTTGTCTTTCAAGATCACATGTTCCTAAACTCACCAAGAAAATGTTATTAAGCTCGCCAAGGCTCGCTGAATGACATTTTCTAAGGCTCGTTTAGGAACATGTGATCTTAACCCTTTCCCTGTTCTGTATTTGGTCCAAATTTCCATACCTACTGAATATTCATGGACAAAAAAGTTTTAATCACATTTTGAAGGTGGAATAGTGTAACCATTTTAGGAAGTAAAGAAACAAATCTATCAAATTCCATTAGCAAACGGAGTAGACCCTGATCAGACGGCTCCTCTAGGAGCCATCTGATCTGGGTCTACTCTGTTTGCAAATGCGTGAAAACACGTTTATATGAGGGAAAGGGTTAAAAGACAACTCGCAACAGATCCTCTATATCACAAGCAGCCAGCCAGTAGATTTCATCATTAGCATATATGAATATGTGCAAACATGTTTGAATATGTTCAGAAATGTTCAGTTAACAGAATGCATTGTTACTGAAACTGTACATTTTCTTTCATTTGAAACCAACATATTTGAAATATTTTCAAATACGTTTGACACCAACTGTTGAACATAACTAAACATGGTTTAATAGTGTTGGATATTTGACTGTCAAACAAGAATGATTATGCCTTACACTGTGGTAGGACATAGTGCCGCTTTACCCTTCTCCAATGACCATTAATGCAAGAATGTATATGCATGGACTTTTTGCTTGTGGAATAATATAGATCTGACTCTTGTTTCTGTCCTGGCCAAAACTGTCTGTGATATATGCCATGATAAATAGTCATGATGTCATATTTTCTGATTTCTTACATGAATACTCATTGACCCTTTCATCCTGGGACATGCATGCACTGTCATTTGCAAACAGTGTATACTCAGATCAGAGGGTTCCTAATGGAACCCCTCTGATCAGGGTCTCTATTGTAACTCTGGTAATTCAGGGTTGAAAGGGTAAAGTAAAGCATTAACCCTTTCTTCCATTAATAAGCCTTTCTATGCCTCTGTAAAAGTCACCTGTTGAAATCATTGTGATAAATAGAGCATTTGCTCCTATAGGAGCAAATGTTCTATTTATCACAATGGTTTCAAACTACCAAATTCTGTTTTTGTTTTCATTTTTTATAGTTAATGCTCCTTTTAGGTAGATTCATTCAAAGAGCTTGGGTCTAAAAATAGCCTATTAGGCAATGGGCTATAATACTGTGTGCAATTTGGAATTTGACTGTTGGCTACATGACCTGCTACTATTATAGCCCACGTTCAGCACACAACTAAATGCCACCGGACTGGTCATGTTTTGTAAACATTTAGCAACATAATCCAAATGACATGGATTTTTATTAGGCTAGATTTATTATAGTGGCATATGAATGCCGAATTTGCAGTATTTTGTAGTGCCTAATAGTAGAAAATGTAGGACCAGACCTATATGATATCATAAGCAAACACAGGGCGAACACAGATCCTATAGAACCCGATTGTCTGATCAGGGTCTACTCTGTTATGTGAAAGTATGAAAATGCGTTAAAAAGAGGTAAAGGGTTAAGAAAATATGTCGTGCATGTGTGTGTTCTGTGGATAATATCTATAATCGAAAGTACTAACATTGCCCCCACCCACTCATTTCCTCGAATTCCCCGCGCAAATTTTGGTATGACCCGCGGTCACGTATACGGTTTTGATCCCCATGCACACTTATCAGAGTCTTATTGTATTATCAAAATGTTACAGCAGCTTAATATAAAATGACAGTAGATCCTTACCGTAACCCCTCACTTCTATAATGGTAAATATCTGCCTTCAGAATATCAGTCAACCAAAATAACCGGCAATATAGATAGATAACCTGTTTGTCTTTGAACCACCTATAAACCTCTAACCCAAATACAACCACGTCATTTCGCACCTTTCAGTGGGTAACGGGACAATTAAGTGAGCGAAGTCCCTTTTGACAGCGTTCACGTGTTCACACTTATATAGCAAGTTGGTTTAAAAAGTGATGATCTTGCAAATACAGTAAAACCCATCTAACGCGACCACTTAATCAATAAACAAACATGTCTTTATAAGCAGGTGGTTGCTTAAAGCAAGACAACAGTTATACAGAAAGCTCCTATAGGAGTTTCCTGCATAGCTTCCTTCCTGCATAAAGCTACCACCTACCACTACCACTGTGAAATATGCCCCTTTTTGCTGGTCGCATTAGAGGGGTTTTACTGTATACATATTGGGGCTGTTGGTGTTTCTTTTCGCCCCTCTGTAAGCCGTTCCATTCCGACCGTCCATAGTTCTGTCTTTATTTCTCTCTACTATACAAATACTGCAAAATGGCTTAGTTCAGCACGAAAACTAGTAGCAAATGCAGTAAAACCCTTCTAATGCGACCACCAAAATGGGCATAATTCCGGGTGGCAGAGGCAGGTGGTAGCTTAATGCAGGGGGTGGGGGGGAGTTGTGCATAATGTTCGTCCTGTATTAAGCAACCACCTGCTTTTAAAGACAAAAATGTTTACTCAAGATGTGGTCGCATTAAACGGATTCTACTGTAATACCATACAGACGAGTCTGCTATGCAAACAATACCACAATTTTAGTATGATCTGCAACATATAAAGGTTCGTACTAAAATAAAAAATATCTTATTTTCTCCATCAAACCCTAGGTCTAGATCTGGACCTCTGTGCATGCTCTGGAAAAGAAAGAAATGACTCTATGTTAATTTCTATAATGGCAAAAACTGTAGAAATAAAATATATATTATACCATAAGCAAATAGAACAAGCCCTTTCAGTGTTGAAAACCAAACTGTTCAATAATTAATTATCATTGTCGGCCTTTAACCCGTTCCCTGATCAATATCCATGTGAGAAATAATGACGTCATGGATATCTATTTGCTAAACTTTAATCATGGCATACGTACACAAGTTTTATTGGTATTTTTACAAACTGTAGAGTCAGGTATATTATGTTTTCATAGCAAACAGGGCAGACCCTGATGGGACGACTCCTATAGCAGCCTCTGATCTGGGTTTACTCGTGAAAAGTGTTTATATGAAGAAAATGGTTAAGTCAGGTGGCTGCTAAATGCATTGATATACAGTGAATCCTCATTACAACGAATGTGTTTGTTTCCAAACATTGTGCTGGCATAACGAGGTTGCCGTTATAACGAGTTTAAATATGAAAGGAACCATATGGCCAGTTTTAAACTAGTAACACCAGGTGATCGCTTAATGCAGAACACAAGAAGTGCCAAAAGCTTCCTTAGTGCACTTTTTGCACTTTTTGTATTCTGCATTAAGCAATCACCTGTGCTTTTGGTAATGCATCTATTTATTCAGTAGCTGTTTCAAAGAATTAACGGTCAGTTTGATTCAATGCGTACTGTCGGTATATCGAGAGTGCCATTGGATCGAACGCAAGTATCATGAGGGTTCACTATAGTCCCTATGAACATCAAATAAGCTTAACCCTTTCCCTGTCCTGTGTTTATTCCAAATTCCGATGCCTACTGAATAATCATGGGGGAAATACTTATAACGGAATATGGAAGGTGAATCGTTGTAGCCATTTTAGACACTAAAGAAACAGATCTTTCAAAATCAATTAGCAAACAGAGCAGACCCTGAATTGGGTCTGCTCTGTAAATGCGTGACAACACGTTTATATGATGGAAAGGGTTAATAAACCATTCCCTTATCGCTTTTCACGACTTTGCAAACTGAGTAGATCCAGATCTTTTGACAAGGATCAGCTCTGTTTGCTCATGGCATGTTATCGATCTGATTCTCACATTTTGTAAAAGCAATGTACAATATCAAACTTAAGTTAATGCATGTTCGTGAACGGACCAGTTCACGCATAAATATTCATAGAGAAAAGGGAAAAAACAGGTTTTACTGTAACTTCAAATTGACTTTAGTTCAGGGTAAACTTGTATACTCAAACAAATTATATAATATAAATAGAAAGATGCAAATGCCAAATTTATCTCTTAAGAAAAAAATGACAGTTTGTGGTGTGCGGTGGTCTAGTGTTAATGCGTTTGACTACCAATCCGGCAGTCCGAGGTTCAATTCCCGGTCCCTCCCGGGACGCTTTTCCGTGTCTCCCACCGGCAACTCCTCTCCACCCAGGGGCTAAAATGGGTACCTGTGAGGGTCACTAGCCGGTACTGCGGCTGCACGATTGCGCCATATGTTAGCAGTGCTCAATATTGTAGGCGAATGGCTCGCTGGCCAGGAGAGTAAATATACAGTCGGCTGGGCGGTCCTTCGGATTGAAGGTAGACTATAGCTAGGTACTTTTATAACATATGAATACATGTATTTTTTACTATGACTTAGGACTCCATGATTTTCGCGTAAGAAAATATGACATTAAAATATTAATTAGACTATTTTCTATTATGACATAGGAACACAGGACACTTTCACTCAAGTAGAAAGTGTAGAAATAAATACATATTATACCAGTAGCACACAGAGCACACATGCTGATCAGAAGGTTCCTATACGAGCCGTCTGATCATGGTTAACTCGCAACGGCGTATAGGGAGTGAAGGGTTAACGTACGATGGATGTTTTGTACCTATCAAACTACTGTTTAACCCTTTCCCTGTTCTGTATTTAGGCCGAACTTCAATACCTAAGTCTGATGAATATTCATTAACAAAATAGTTATAAAGGAATATCGAAGGTGGAAAACTGTAGACATTTTAGAAAGCAAGGAAACAGATCTATCAAATTCTATTAGCAAAAAGAGCAGATCCTAGTCAGACGGCTCCTATAGGAGCCGTCTGATCTGGGTATACTTTGTTTGCAAATGCATGAAAACACGTTTGTATGAGGGAAAGTGATAATCCAATCTTCATCATTTCATAAGCAAAGAGAGCAGATCCTGACCAGACGGATCCTACATGAACAGTCTGATCTAAGTCTGCTCTGTTTTCCAATGGGTTAAAATGCGTATGCTCTATAATGTGTAGGATTAAACAGTCAATAGCATGAATGTTCGGATAATGCAGGTGTGATACTGCCTACAGGGTCTAGGTTTTGTCTAGTGACAACAATTCACAAACGAAATAACCCTAGCATTGTTTGTCTATCACGTACTCAGCATATAATCACGTGACCATATACCATATCTGGTATAGATGACATTAGGCTACATGTACAGACTGAAAGAGCGGTAAAAAAGATGTATGCTCGTGTAACATGCTGCGTTTCAAAATTGCACATGTTGTAGTTCTTCGTTGGAAGGGGGTAAAATGGAATAAAGGTACGGTCATTTATGTTCTTTCTTTGGTTAATTGTTTTTTTATCTAATGGCATGGCAAGAGCGGGAAAGGTATATTTAAGTCGTGATCGTCGTTGGTATGCAACCTACCTGTCTTGCAACAGTAATGTCGACCATGCCGAAAGAAGCATGACCCACTGGTTATAATTAAGACGAACACAAACATTGTTTGCAATAATTAACCTTTTCAGTGCCAAATATATTTCATCTGCTAACATTAGATCGTCTGACCAGGTCTCAAAGTGGTGTTTTCCTCGATTTCTGTACAAAAATATCACCAATGTCAAATGATTTGGATCCTTAGGAGATGTCGAGTTGTTGGACCCAACCTGTATGTAAAAGTGATCACACAAACTGTAGACCCAGGTCTATATAACTCCATTAGCAAACAGAGCAGACCATAAACAAACAGCTCCTACATGAGCTCCTACATGAGCTGATTTTAGTCAACTCTGTTTACAAGCAGTGAAAAATGCCTCGCTAAATAATGGGTTACTAATAGATGCCAATCTGCAGACTACTACAATATGCCTCGCATTGCCTATCAACATCCACCAAGCAGAATATTAAAGTACAGAAACCGTGAAAACACACAGGATGCATGTAACAGTGAGAGATTGTGCTAGATTAGGATCATCTTTTTTCCAACATGTCAGAATTTGTTGGTATCGCAATATGATTCAAGCTGGTGCTGATTGCATTTCTTTTAACCTTTTACTCCATGAATATTTCATGAAACAAATAATGATGTCATGAATATCAATTAGAACCATTTTCAAAATAAATATTAAGTCATGGAGGTTTTGCCAAAACAGACTGTAGATCCAGATCTACATTATTCCGTATTTTCAGCAAACAGAGCTGACCCTGATCAGACAGCTGCTATAGGAGCCAATCCATCTGTTCTCGGTCTACACTGTTTGTAAATGAATAGAAATGTGTATCTATGGAGTAAAGGATTAAGAGCAATGGAATTACGTGAAAGTTTAGTAGTTTAAGCAGAAGACATTCTTCACAGATGACAATTACCTAGCATTCAAAGTGTAACCATTTGCCTGGTGAATAATTATTCAAGAATCTGTGTTTTCATATTATACATGTACATGGAATATACAGTAAAACCCCTTTAATGCGACCACCAAAAGGGGACATAAGTCACTGTGACAGAGACAGGTGCTCCCACGATCCCATATATGGGACGTAGGCAAACAGTGTAAACTCTGATCAGACGCTGCTTTATACGGCAGTCTACAATGTTTGCTGATAGAAAATTCAATATAAAACCAAACGGAATTGAAAATGAAATGGTCAAGAAACTACTGGCCCAGTGTAATTTGGCCAGAATCCTGGCTAACTTACATGACATCTGATTGAGATTAAAGCTATTTGCCAAACATACGCTAGCAAGATAATCGTAAATATAATTAAAGGTTTATAACTGATTTTTTCTGTTGTAGAAAAAGAGTCTAGCATGAATATACCATGCATTGGGAAAGTGTTGAGGATACTGCCCCAGGGACCACAAAATGCAGCTGATTCATCTTTGTTGAGTATGCAGGGAATGTAGCAGCCATGTCCATACTCTGTTGTGCAGATATCTACTAAACTCTGTCTGGAAAGGGCCAGTGTAAACCTAGGCATTGACAATCAACAAAATAAAGGTATTTTACACTCTTTACAGCTGTGAGATGTATTGTTTGAGCTGCCATCGATAGAAACAATTTCCATGCAGCAAAACATGTGTTTCTGAATTGATTATCAATGCCAATTTAACCATTTTCTCCATACATACGCCTTTCTACGCCTCTGTAGACATCCCTTTTTGAAACCATTGTGATAAATAGAGCATTTGCTCCTATGGAGCAAATGCTCTATTTATCACAATGGTTTCTAAACTCCACAATTCAAAACGTTTCATTTTTTCTAGTAAATTAGGCAGGTGGCGGTGGACTAGTGGTAATGCGCTTGACTATCAGTCCGGAGGTCCGGGGTTCAAATCCTGGTCCCAACCAGAAATTTCAGAGACGCTTTTTCGTGTCTCTCACCGGCACATCCTCTCCACCCAGGGGGTTAAAATGGGTACATGTAAGGGTCACTCGCCAGTACTGCGGCTGCATGATTGCGCCATATGTTAGCAGTGCTCAATATTGTACGCCAATGACTCAATGACTATTGATGTAAATATACAGTTGGCTGAGTGGTCAATCAGACTGAAAGTAGACTATAACTAGGTACTTTATTTTTACTTTTAAATACATGTACTCCTTTTCAGTAAATTTATTCAAAGCGGTTGGGTCTAAAAATAGCCTTATGAGGGAATGGGTTAACTTTAAACTATTGATACATTGCAGGATAGAATTACATGCTAGTGATGATTTGTACTTTCCAAGTAACCATGTGTCTCATCAGGAGCCAAACTGGTTGACCTTTTAATAGAATTTATGAAAAATATCTGAAGAAAAATTAAAAAATGAAAATTTCTGCAAACAGCATATTTTGAAGATGACAATGACGTAGTATGCAAAGAGCTTTCAGCAAAAAAAATTAAGCCTGTCTGTAACTGCCAGATCAAGCATAAAACTATTGTAGCCCATGAATATTTACTGGTAGTAAGAACAAATGACCGTAAGAATTAATATTAATCAGCAGATTGTTTTATAATGGCATTATGAACAAGAGAATATGTTAAAATGGCAGAAATTGTGGAACCATATTTCATAAGCCAACAGAGCAAAGCCTGAACTAGTGAGAAAGCTTCTACAAGAGACTTCTGATCCGAGGCTACTCTTTTTGAAAAGGCATGAACATGCATTTCTATGAGGTACAGGGATAAGCAACAACCTAAAAGAGGTCTAAGTGTCAGTATGTCAGACAAGTGGTAGCTTATTGCAAACAAACAGAAAGGAGTTCCCAAAGGAGCTTTCTACATTACTTATTCTTCATAAGCTATGACAAGATTTAAAAACCCTTTACTTCATATGAACACTTTCTCGTGCATTTCCATGCAAAGAAACCGCAGGTTAGATGGCTCCTACAGAATCTGCTCTGTTTGCTTATGCAATCTGGCTTGCAGTAGGTCGGTGGTTCTACCGGAGTCTTTTGGGCATGGAATAATGTACATATATTTGATTCCATCCATGGAAAAACATCTGGGATTTTCTTCCATATGTACATGTACTTAGCTGGACGTAGTGATATGACTGAAATACTGTTAAAGCAACACTAAACCAAAAAACTAACCGATAAAGACTTTAAAAGCGGGTGGTTGCTGAATGCATGATTAATGACAGTAATACAGGAGCTTTCTGCAAGCCTGTCATCCTGACTTAAGGTACCATATATGCCTTTAATATTTTCCCCATGGAGACAACTGTTTTAGAACATCTGCAAAAACAGAGTAAACTCAGATCAGATGGTTGTAGGATCTGTCAGATCTGGGTCTGCTCTAATTGCTTATGGCATAATGTATATCTATCATTTGTACAGTTTCGGCCAGTGTAAAACATTAATCCTTTCCTTCATAAATACGCATTTCTACGTCTCTGAAAAGGTCACTTTTTGAATCCATTGTGATAAAAAGAGCATTTGCTCCTTAGGAGCAAATGCTCTATTTATCACAATGGTATCAGAATTACATAATTTTACAATTTCCCTTTTTTCTAGTTAATAATCCTTTTCGGTAGATTTATTCAAAGAGGCTGGGTCTAAAAATAACCTATAAGGTAATTGGTTAAGGTTGTACAGGTGTTATTATAGATATTTTGTGAATGAATATTCATGAAGGCTTGTTTAGAAATGCATGATGGAAATGGTTTAAGCCTTTCCTTTATAGGATCACCTTTTCACATGTCTGCAAATAGAGTAGACCCAGATCAGAGCCGTCTGACCATGGTCTGCTCTATTTGCTAATGGAATTACATAGGACTATTTCTTTACTTTCTAAAATGGCTAAAATGTTCCACCTTCCATATTTAATTATTGTCTGTAAATATTCAGCAGGTATTGAAAGTGGACTAAAGGAAGAGGGTAAGCAAAGAATTGGAACTCTTCTTCGTGGCGGCATTAGAGTGGTTTTACTGTATATTCAGCTGATGCTCAGTCCACTCCTAACCTGGAAAACAAAATACTGTACTGTCTGTCTTATGTTTCAGGGAGTCATGCTATGGTCCATTGTCCTGATGTAAAGGAGTAATTGATCTCCCTTGTCCAGATGGGCACGGCAAATGAATATAGCAGACTATGAAAGATTGCTGTCTACATCTTGAGAAATGCATGGTGTCCTTGTTCAGAGATTTTAAAGGACTTGTGTCTACACATTGACAAATGTTCAAATATTGTCATGGATATACAGGTACGACTACTTACGTATGACTACGGTTGAAATACGGAAAGCTACGGATCAGTACATATTGCCACGAATGGTGCCAGATCGTATCTATAGCTAATCCGGCGTCAAATCCGTGAATGTGTGACCATCAAAGCCCGTTGTCACACCATTGTGTGCATCGGTATTGCACTACGGGATTTGGCATTTCCAGTGTAATCCTTGAGAATGAATTCGTAGTGGAATAGGCGAGGTGATCAGTGAATGTGTGACCTAGGCATTAACATACGTTTAACATGACAAACAGTGCAGATCCTTGAGGAGCCCTCTCATCCTAGTCTGCACTGTATACAAAGGACATAAGTGACTTGTGTACTGCACCATAATGAGCTTACCGTTTGTATTTGATACTAAGTGTGATTTTTAACCCTTTCCCTGTTCTGCATTTAAGCCGCATTTCAATACCGACTGAATATTCATTAACAAAATATTTATAAAGAAATCTGTAAGGTGGAACATTGTAGACATATTTAATAAAGTAAAGAAACAGATCTATCAAATTCTATTAGCAAACAGAGCAGACCCTGTTCAGACGGCTCCTCTAGGAGCCGTCTGATCTAGGTCTACTCTGTTTGCAAATGTGTGAAAACACGTTTATATGAGGGAAAGGTTTAAGAGAAACACAGAGCTATTATAAGGCTAGCTGTATCTACTTATTGACATTGTGCAGCGAGAAGAGAACTTATATCTTTCCAATTTAACTGGAGATTTTAATCATAGATTAATTATCCATTTCAATGCTGAATTTTGTCAGAGTGGAATAACTCATCCAAGTGAAAGGCTTAAACTTGTTAGATGATTCTTAATGACAAACAGTGTATACTCTGGTCACACGACTCCTCTAGGAGCCATTTGATCTGGATCTACACTGTTTGTAAATGCGGTTGAATATATCGAACTTCAAGGGACCATACACATTAGTTCAAGACAGCAGATGTTTTTAGTCATCCAATTTATAATCTGGTCTAAATTTCAAGTTCACAGCTTAATGCAGGTCTAAAGTAATGCTGAAAGCTCCTGTTCAGCATTTCTTTCGACCTGCATTAAGCTGTCACACGTGTTTCTAGATGTGTGTAGTGATACATTTCAGAACAATTCTGCATTGTAAACTTTGGAAGGACCGAACTTTTAGTTCATGTTATTCCAGTTCGAGTTATCTGAGTTTCAAGTGTGTCTTGCATTCAAAAGGTTAATCAACTGAATTGTATTGATGTTTGCTGCCCTCTTTTTTAAGAATTTGATAAATTAATTGACAATAAATTCTTGAAAACCTTTCACATTGATGTCAGTCACAAGCATCTGTTAGCATTAACCCTTTCCCTCATATAAACGTGTTTTCACGCATTTGCAAACAGAGTAGACACATATCAGACGGCTCCAATAGGAGCCGTCTGATCAGGGTCTTCTCTGTGTGTTAATGGAATTAGATAGATGAGTTTCTATTATACTTCGTAAAATGGCTACACTTTTCAACCTCCATATTTCATTAAAACTATTTTGACCATGAATATTCATTAGTCATTGAAATTCTTAATAAACATAGAACAGGGAAAGTGTTAAACAGTGCACCAGTGTCCAATACAATAGAACCTCTCTAAAGCAACCATGTAATGAATGATCATGTGCATCTTTAAATACAGGACTGGTGTGGAACACAAGTAATACATAAAGCTCCCCTGTGAGCTCCTACAAACGTCCATCCTGTTTTAATTCTTTACTCCATAAATATCAATGTAAGAAACAATGGCATCTTGAATGTTAATTAGCCTTTAACCTGCTATGGGCAGATGAGTGAATACCTATGCAAACTGTTTGGAACCAGATGAGACGCCGAGTAACTCGGCCTCTCATCAGAATCCAAACTGTTTGACACCCTGCTCGCATTTTGGTAGACAAATTGATTAAAGCTTGAATTTTGAATCTTTAGTTGGTGAACAAATCTGAAAACATAATTTTTTCAGCAGGCTAAAGGTTAGACTTTTATAAGGGCATGTGGGCATAGGAATGTGTTGCCATAGTAGAAAATGTAAATTTCATTATTCCTTTAGGAACCGTCTGGTCTTGGTCTGCTCTGTTTGCAAGGGCACAGATAAAGCATATTTATGTATTAAAGGGTGAAGCTACCACCTGTCTGAAAGATCTGGAATATGACTTGCTTTGAGTGGTTGCTGTATAAAGGTATTACTGTAGATACTGATAGAATATGCGATAAATCTTGTAAACAATAATAATGACAGGTGATTTATTGTAATATTTGTTATGGAAATGAAGTATTTGTGTAAAGTTAGATTGGTTGTTAGATCTGAAATAAGACTTGTATATTGAAATGTAGGTACAGTTTTCTTATACAGTAAAACCCCTTTAAACGTAAATTTTAGAAGAGAGGAATTTAGATACTTTTAGGCAGGTGGCTGCTCAATGCAGAGTGATAATTATGCAGAAAGCTCTATATGACTTTCAACCTGCAGTAAGTCTCGAAAAAACGATACTTATACTAAATTGAACATCCGGTTTAAAGGAGTTCTACTATACACTGTAGGGTTCTTGTTATGATATGTCACGTCAATTTAATGTTTTAGGCCAATCAGCAATATTTCCAGCAAGTCTTTCATACATACATCGTATGACTGTGATAAAAGTTCAAATGATATTGTTGAAATTACCACAATACATGTATTGTAATGAACATTTGTGCATTAATCCTTCACTTGCTATTCACGTCAATATACCTATCTGTAAATAGTGCAGACCCAGATGAGAGAGTCTGCACTACTTACAAGTTGATTGTGCAACCAATGCACTCCACAGCAGTGATTGTGCAACAATATACGTGTACACAATGACGATATATGTAATTATACAATAGGGCATGGGTAAAGAAGGAGAAATGTGTTTTAAAATTCAGCAAGCGAAGGGTTAAGTTAAGACATAATTATTTATTCATATCATTATTTATACCCCCCAAATTAAGTTTGGGGACTTATTGTGTCACTCCATTTCCTCTTCTTATACTATTATTTTCTTCCTTTCAATTTTCTCCTTCTTCTTCTTCTTTTTCTTATTCTTCTTCTGTCGTGAACTTGTCCAACACATTTCTTGGTAAATAATAGTCCGATTCTAATGAAACTTCACATGAACACTGCTGGTTATGTGCAGATGAGCATTCAACTTTTGGTTTTGTCAAATGTTGCTTTGGTAACCGAATGGTGGACTCTGACTTTGCTGAAAATTGGTATGATTTGGAACTTGGGTAACCTGAACTCAATTTTAGGTGTTTCAAAGGAGTTGGTTATCATGGTAACTGAGCTGTGACCTCTAATTGGGTGAAATTAAGATATTATCAGATTGTGCCGAAGATTGGTAAGAAGGGGTATATGGGTACTCCAAACTTTATGGCAGGTGTTTCAAAAGTGTTAGTTGCCATGGTAATATTCTGATGGCCTGCGATTGGTGAATAGTTAGATAAATTGCTCATCAATGCCTGTTGTCCATTTCCTTGTGGGGGGCATTCTGTAACACATTCCCTTACAATTAGATCTTGTGCTGTTGAAGTACAAACAAAATAGGAATTGCCCAGTAACTCAGCATCTTGTCAAGATCCAAACTGTTTGACACACTGTTTTGAAAAAGAAATGGAAGGACAATCGACTTTAACAGTGGAAGCAGACAGAGTGAGGGCATGTTTGGTTATTGCATACAGAACATTGCCTATACAAACATGTATTGGTACCTTCTCTATTTCACCATGGAAACACACAATCTATAAGTGTCTTCATGTGCAATTGTCTTGTAAACTTTATGCCTTTGCCCATCAAACGTCACACACTTGTCCACCATCATTTCTGTTTACACATTTGCAAACAGGGTAGACACAGATCAGACATCTCCTATGAGCTTAATACTGTCCATGTTCTATATGTATTCTAAATTTCAATACTACTGAATATTCATGGACAAAATAGTTATAATAAAATATGGCAGGTGGAATACTGTAGCTGTTTTAGAAAGTAAAGTAACAGAACTGTCACTTTCTATTAGCAAACCGAGCAGACCCTGATCAGATGGCTCCTATAGGAACTATCTAATTTGGGTCTACTCTGTTTGCAAAGGCTTAGAAAGGTGTATTTGTGGAGTAAAGGTTTAAGCTATCTGATGAGGATATGCTCTGTTTGCTTACAGAATAATATTCAACGTACTGGTAGATCAAATTCTATCATTATTTCTTAAATTAATATTCATGAAGTAAAGGGTGTAAGAAAGCTTAAATATTGGAAAATTCAAACTTTATTTCAGAGTTAACAAACCCATCAGGACTGGTATGCAAATCTCCCAAAATTTTTGTTTTACTTTTCCATTGGCAAACTTTGGGAATCTAAGCCGTGTTGCAATATGATAATGTAGTAAGACCAATCATGTGATTCAGATCACACTTGAATTAGAGAACTTTTGGAATTTAAAGTGCCAAAATTACTCATGTGTGTATATTGTATACATGTAAATTATATGCACTTGGCTTAGAGACCACCCAAAGGCAAAGTAGGTTCACTGTTTGAAGTTGTAAGATGTTGCCCCGTGTCTAACTATCTTCTGCAGTGAGATTTTGGCCATAAGAATGCTTCTTTTGACTTTGAATCATGGGAAGCAATGAATTAAGTAGCAAGTTTTGATATTTTGTGGCTTATAAATGCCAAAGAGCTAAAAATGAAAAAACATGTATACCTAACCAATGTCCAAGGGTTTTGAAGTGAATGAAACTACATGTAAAACTAGTCACAGAAGACGAATACCTGTGCAATTTTGAATTAAAAAAGAATGTATTTTCACATAAAATGCGGACAGTGTTGCTTATGTTTGATGGGCAGGTCTCTTGAAAATAGCAAGTTTACAACCATTCTGTCCTATCTGCTTCACCTACAAGTTATGCACGTAATAATTGTGCAAAATAAAACTTTACCGATTAATCCCTTTGAATGTGGGAAATTAGTACAGCGTCATTTGCAGACAGTGTAGACCTAGGTCAGAATGCTCCTAAAGATCTCTCTCTCTCTCTCTCTCTCTCTCTCTCTCTCTCTCTCTCTCTCTCTCTCTCTCTCCAGAGTCAACACTGTTAGCCATTCAAACCCTCCTGCAAAGTTTCTACCAATAAGCGATGATGGACCATTCCATATTGAAAATTCAGCATTGAAAGTTTATCCCATTCTCTCATATTAACTCCTTTTGAAGTCTATGTAAAAGCCACGTGTTTTGCTTTTATGGAGCAGATGATCTATTTATCACAATGGTTTTAAAAACTATACAATTCTTTCCTCCATAAATACGCCTTTCTGTGCCCCTGAAAAGGTCAATTGTTGAAACAATTGTGATAAAAAGAGCATTTGCTCCTAGGAGCAAATGCTCTATTTATCACAATGGTTTCAGAACTACAATATTTTACAATTTTCCTTTTCTCTAGTTAATGCTCGTTTTCGGTAGATTTATTCAAAGAGGTTGGATCTAAAAATAGCCTATGAGAGAATGGGTTAACCCTTACAATGCAGGAAATGAGTCCTTAAGGAGCTCTCTTATCAGGGCCATCACTGTTTATGTTACACTTTTAACCCTTTACTCCATGAATAATTATATATAAAATAAGAACATCATGAATATTAATTTAATTGTTATATTTTGCTCATGGACATAGAAATAGAAATTCACGGTAGAAATGGTAGAATCATATCTATATTATATCATAGGCAAACAGAGCAGACCCTAATCAGACGGCTCCTATTTTCAGGAGCCATCTAATCTAGATCTACTCTGTTTGCAAAGGCTTAGAAAGGCGTATTCCTGGAGTAACAGGTTAACACATTTGTGCCCAAAATCCCATATATGGAATATAGGCAAACAGTGTAGACTCTGGTCAGACGCCGCATAACGCGGCATCTGATCAGAGTCTAGACTGTTTGCTGATAGGAATTTCAATATAAAACAAAATGAAAATGAAAATTTAGACCCGGAATCCCTTAGAAAGAAATTATGACATGAATATTTAAGAGGATATTCCTTATAATGGCATATGAACACAGGACATTTTGACTCAAGGCAGAATCAGTAGAATTAGATATATTATACCATAGGGAAACAGACCAGACCCTGAACAGATGGCTCCTATAGGAACCGTCTGATCAGTGTCTACTCTGTTTGCAAATGCATGCAAATGCATTTATATGAAGGAAAGGTTAAGGGTAATTATTTCGTTCGTACTTATAGAGGGGCCAATGATCATGAGACCCCATGTTGAAATGACTTGACACAAATGTTCACTACGTCAAGCTGACTTGTAAAGCACAAGATTCAGCTTAACCCTTTACACCATGAATATTCAAGTAAGAAATATTGACATCATAAATATTAATTAGATTAATTGTAATAATAGCACATGGAAACAGGAATGTTTGGCGATGACAAATTGTAGAGGCATATCTATATTATTTCATAAGCAAACGGAGCAGAACCTGATCAGACAGCTCCTACAGGAGCCATCTGATCTGGGTCTACTCTATTTTCAAATGAGTAGAAATGTGTATTTATGGGGTAAAGAGTCAATTATTCATAGTTAACTATAATGTTCACGAAGTCATTATTTCTTACATGAATATTCAGCAAGTTAAGGGATGAATAATTTACTTATTTGGTTTCCAAGGAAATCAGAGTCTTAATTATCTAAAACTTGGAAGATATTTAATTGAAATTTTCATTTTGGATTTCTGAACAGATTGTCCATTTCCTGATGGAGACAGTCTTTTTGACATCTTTGCAGATAAAGTAGACCAAGATCAGACAGGTCCTATAGGAGCCATCTGATCAGAATCTGCTCTGGTGGCTTATGAAATGATACAAACCTGATTTGTCAGTTACTGTTTTATTAATAATGCCACTATGAAATTTCAACATTAATATTCATAGTCATTCTTTTTTACATGAATATTCGTGGAGTAAATGGTTAAGGGCCATAACTCTAGACTTGCTGGAATTATCTGATTGTAAGGCTATCTAGAGGAGCATTAATCTTCAACACACTACTTGTTACAATGCGATAGCATTTGCAAATAGTCTGGATCCAGTTTAGATGCCAAATAACTTGGCGTCTCATCATGATCCAAACTGTTTGACACTCTGAAATTTGTTTTTGGAAAGGAAACGTGTATTTTTAGAATTATATTTTCAGACGGGTATTGCCCAGAGTGCAGAAGGTTAAGTCTATATATCTATATACAGTAATACCCTGATAATGCGACAACCTAAAAGAAATATAATTAAGGGTGTTAGATGCAGGTGGTAGCTTAATACAGGACAAAAGTAATGAAGAAAGGTCCTAAAGGAGCTTTTTGCATTACCTTGACCTACATTGAGCAACGACCTGCTTATAAAGACATACGTTTTTATTATTCTTTAAGTTGTCACATTAGAGGATTTCTACTGTATATTCTTGCGAAATATGGTTTGATTAGATTTGCAGCAGGCATGTTATGTTATATTGCATTAGTTTTACACATGTATACACATATAATTGATGTTTTTGTGGCTATGTAAATAGTGTAGACCCAGTAGAAACGAAAGAAACATTGTTATACAATTTTAATTAAAACAAATTGTTTTGTAAATGCTAAATAATGTTAAAGACAGTTTTGTGCTGAACCTCGAGAATGAGATGGATATTAATTTTGTACCAGTCAACAATGTCTGCAGATTTCCCTTATATAAACATCTTTTCGTGAATTTGCAAACACAGTAGACCATGACCAGATCAGGGTCTGCTGTGTTTACTTATGGAAATTTATAGATCTTTTTATGCAGTTTCTACAACAGAGTAAAAAGTCCTTGTCCATGGTCCATTTACTGATTCTGAGCATGAATATTCATGAGGTGAAGAGAGTTTGAAGTTGACAGAATCAACAATAAGAGCCAGTTCCAAATCTGTGTCTGGATATGTATTCTGCCTATATTTCATCTTCATGGAGTTTTGTTTCAGAAAAGAGTTTTATCCATTTACTCCTTAGATATGCCTTTCAATGCCTTTGCAAACAGAGTAGACCTGTAGGAGCTGTCTGATCGAGGTCTGCTCTATTTGCTTATGCAATAATATAGATCTGATTCAGTAGTTTATAAAAATCAGCATATTAATATTTAATTATTTATGGATATTCATGGAGTAAAGGTTTTAAGCATATTTTTAAAACAAAATGTTTTTCTTTTTACTGCCTTGTACAGTAGAACCCCTCTAGACCAGACTTCTAGTAGAGAAGATTTTGTTTAAGCAGGTGGCAGCTTAATGCAGAGTGATAGTCTTCAAGAAAGCTCCTGGGTGAGCTTTCTGGCTATCACCCTGCATTAATCTGCCTCCAAGACCGATATTTATACTAAATTGAACATTCGGTTTAGAGGGGTTTTACTGTATCATGAATAGAGCAGTTACTGCTTAGCATGGCCTGACTGGGATTTACATTTACAAACTGTCTAGATTCAGATGAGATGACAAGTACCTCACATTAGGTACCAATTGTTTGACACTCCGTCTTTAAGTTCTCGAATGTTCGAATGAAAAAATCATTGGAAGTAAAACACCTTTAAACCAGAATTGTAGTAGAGAAGACTTAACCATTCTCTTGCTGAAATTTAAAATTCATTTCACCTTCTTTATCCATGCCCTGTTGTACAATTACATATATCTTCACTGTCTACAAGTATTTCGCTGTGCAATCACTGCTGTAGAGTGCACTGGTTGCACAATCAAATTGAAAACAGTGCAGACCCTGATGAGACAGCTCCTGCAGGAGCTGTCTCATCTGGGTTTTCACTATTTACAGGTAGGTATACTGACGTGAATAGCGAGCGAAGGGTTAAGATACTTTTAGGCAGTTGGTGCTTAATGCAGGGAGAAAGTCATGCTTGAAGGACCTAGATGTTCTTTCTACATGACTTTCACCCTGCATTAAGCTGTCACCTATCTCCAAGGCTCTTATTTATATGGAATTGAACATCCGGTGTAGAGGGTTTTTTCTGTATATGTTTGTAGAAATTGTTCTAGTTCAGACCTTGAGCAAACATCAAGTTTGATAGGGTTAAAAGTAGGATTCATTAGGGTTAAATGTGAAATGCTTAACCCATTCCCTCATAGGCTATTTAGACACAAACTCTTTGAATAAATCTACCGAAAAGGAGCATTGATTAAAGAAAAGGAAACTTTAAGAACTGTGTGGTTTGAAACCATTGTGATAAAGCATTTGCATCCTATAGGAGCAAATGCTCTATTTATCACAATGGTTTCACAGTGACTTTTACAGAGTCGTCAAAAGTCGTCAATATGAGGGAATGGGTTAAATATCTTCATGTTCAGCAAAGAAAACCCCCGAACCATGTATGATATTTGCTCAGCTGAGTCAATACTGTTGAAAACCACTAGTTCCGATATACTCCTTAACCCTTTGCTCGATAGGTCTTTGCAAACAGAGTAGACCGAGATCTGACAGCTCCTGTAGAAGCCATCTGATTGTGTCTGCTCTCTTGGCTTATTATATTATATAGATATGATACTGCTATTTCTACCATTGCCAAAAATACATGTGTCCATCACTGCATGAGCTATTGTTAAATTTGATCTAATTAATAGTCATGGTGTCATTAATTCTTACATGAATATTCACGGGGAAAAGGGTTTAACCCTTTACCCAATAGCCTGTTTCTAGTTTTGAAGACATATGACCACTTAAAGCAGGTTGAAAGTAAAGCAGAATGCACCTTAAGGCGCATTCTGCTTTACTTTCAGCTTGCTTTAAGCTACCACCTATAGTTGGGCATCCGAGGTGTAAAAAGTCGCTTATTTTTCGAGGTCCATGGCATTTTTTAGTAGAAATGTTTGAATACCATAATTGTGTTGCCAGATACTAATCATTAATGGTTTTGGCCCATGCCACTGCCAAAACCTTCTTTGAAGGTCAGAAACTAGGTCAAAGGTCAAATGAGTGCAAAAATGTAATAAAATCTCTATAATAGTATAACAAAGCCGTAATTTTGACAATTTCAATATTTTTTTGCATTTAATTTCTTAGCAATGTCTCCACAGTAAGTATAGAAATATTTATGGCGCATTTCAGGAAGTTTTGAGTGACCTGTGATGATTGCCAGTTCGGAAAATATCGTTTTAAATACATGTACGGTACATTATCATACTTTATGTATATAACTTTGATGCAAATCTGTGCAAATTATAGTATCTCTTCACGCAGATGTATCATTTAGCGATGATAATGAAATGCCAGAAGATAAGTCTCTTATTGCAATAATCTCAGTGTAATATTGGTATGTTTTATTGTACTCTATGTCTAATATTAGCTGTCTGTATCATTAGCGATTGAAACACCATAGCTCCTGGTGAGTATGGCGATGTTTTTATATAATGAATTGAAATATTTTATCTACACCAGCAGTACCTATGACAAAACCCTTCCTACATTTGTTGGGACATGAATATCCCGGATATTGATTGGCCATTTTACTGGCCATAGGTACCCACTCTAACTCAACAATGAACTCATATGCATATTCATTGCCGCTGGCTATGAGTAACCTTCAATATCCGTGATGACAACAATCTATATGTTATTGCCACAAACAATCACTAATTATCAGATATACTTCAATACCTGGAATAAGTGAGTATGTCATGGTACTGACAAACAATATCTTTCCTTGACGAAGGAAGAATACCCTATATCTTGTCCACCCGTCGAAAGAGGTTAACTTATGTTCTATGGCCATAAAAATGGCTGAGTTTGCAGCACACTTGGAAAATCAGTCCCTTTACGTATCTATACTCAGTGAAATATTCAGTGGTCCCTTCTAAGTTGACATCCATCAGGTTCAGCCACCCACGGTGCAACTCAATCACCCGCCATTTCTCAAGAAAGAAGAAATGTGCGTACAAAAGTGCTGAGGACCAAGGTACAGAAGGACTGACGCATATACAAGGGGCTACAGAAAACTTGCAAAGAAGTGCAAGTTCAAGCTCATGATTGGTATGTGATTGACTTAGTGACAGGATACCAGCTGTAAGAAGCTTTGCACTTTTGTTAGGAGCAAGGCAAGGAATGTGACAGCTCGGGAATAACACCACTGAAGAATGATGACATTAACAATGTTGATACACAAATCAAAGTTAAAATACTGAACCAGTAGTGATCTGTCTTTACACATGAGGACCTATCTCTCATGTGTGTCGTTTGAGAGTATCCTTATTCGGATGCCCTTCCTATTCATGTCACGATAAATGGTATCTGCAAGCTTCTTAATGCCCTTAATCTCCACAAAGCTACCTGTCCAGACATCATCTTATCAAGATTCTTGAACGAGATGGTACATTCGCTGGCTCCTGCTCTTGTTCTGATCTTCCAGGCCTTACAACCAGGATGAGTTCCCCAGTGATTGGAAGATTTCATGCTAATCCTATATACAAGACAATGGTCAAGACTAACCCCATTCAAGCTATTGGCCTGTGTCCCTAAATTCTGTCATATGTAAGATTCTGGAATGCATCATACACAGTAACCTGATTTTACCATTACATCATCAACCCATGCCAGCATGGACTCAGGAAGCAGCACGTCTGTTAGACACAACTAATCAACATGGTCAATGACCTTGTGTCAGGTCTGGACCAGTCCTATCAGATTGACGCAAACCTTTGACCAAGTGTCTTAAGGCACACCTTCTGCTTAAGCTCCAACAATATGCTTGATGCTTGATTGTATCCAACAGCCAACAAGTCACGCTGGAAGGTGTTTCCTCCGAGTCAGTACCGATAGCATCCGGTGTTCATCAATGTGCTGTTCTCAGTCCTTTCCTTTCCCTCGCATGCAATGATGACCTAACAGACCACACTCTTCATGTTGACTCTTTGCTGACGCCTCACTTTTGTGCCGAGTCATTAGAAGATGCAGACGTCTTCCAGAATGACATCGGCAGTCTGTAGAAAAGGGAAGAGACTGGGTTGAATGCAGAAAAGTGCTAGGTCCTGCTTATCACCAACAAGACCAGTTATACTGTCCATAGCATGAAACGGAAGACAACAAAGAAGGTAAAATAACTTGGGACACTAGTCTTTTAAATTGTCTTGAAAATCCCGAGTCGATATGGTCATAAAGGAGGCAAATTGATACACATCTTTTATTTTGGATCCACACACCAAGGCCATGGCAATGCGTGTGGAGATGGTCCAACATAGAGCTACCATATTTGTAATTTTGCAACATTGCAAAACAAGTGCTCAGTGTTGGTGCCATGCTCAACATGATTTTCTCAAACAGAGGCGGAAACAAGTAAAGGCCGTGATGTTCTATAGTTTGTAAATGATTTTGTTTCTGACGCCCTGACGGTACACCTACAAGAGGCCATTCCTTAAGATTCGTTCCAAGGTTTTGCAGGACCAATTTCCTGAGGGATTAGTTCCAGGGCTTTTTCTGTCCATTTGGAAACATGACCCGAACCCCTAGCATTGGGAATTTTTTGCATCATTTTAACAACATTGGAAAATAGAACATCTCAAAATAAGTTTTGCAACAAATCTTTTAGCATTTTACACCATTAAATGATGTTCTGTTCCACTTAAAGAATGCACAAATACCCCGTGGACCTCAAAAATGGGCAATTGGATGACATATGAATACTTTTTGCCTCTTTATTACATTATAGTCTTTTGATTGGGATTTTTTCCTTCAAATTGGGAAAAAACATACTTTTTGCCATTGGGAATATAGCCTTAAAACGGCTATAAAATCGACCGAAAAAAGCCCTGAGTTCTTCCACTCTGCTGTCAACATCATCTGGAACAAGCTACCATAACATCAAGTGATAGCTCCCAACTTTCCCGGTTAAGATTTTAGCTGTCATGTACTCTTCTTCTGTTTGCAATGTTTTAACCTGGGGTTTTTCAAATTACACGTTGGACAATGGTGCGAGTATGCCTGCTTTAAAGCGGCCAAGCATGACAAAATAAGAGGCAGAAGACACAAACACAGAGTTGATGTTGTATACCAGTATACCATATATAACAGATACATTTGAATATCGTCATTCAAGACAAGCGTAGACATGAATTGTCCCATCTGCCATCAACTCATGACGAGGTGGATACATGGTTTGGATACCGCCAGAAAGGGGCCAAGGCTGGACAGTTGTCAAATGCCAAGATTTTGATGTACTGCTTGTACTAATACATCTATACCATCTTGGCCTTTAGAAACTGAAGTCTGAATGATGGCTGGGAAAAACAAAATTGTATTTTCCGCAAGTTATCTCAAGATGTCTGCCGGAACATGCCAGGGGTTCATGCAATAACTGGATTGCGATGGTGTTAATTGTACCAACCAAGAAAATATCAATAAATATATAATGAATTGATTAGTTACTTTAAACAGAACTGAAAGTTTTGTTTAGGTGTTCATTTACCCCACCCACTTAACGTTAAGACGTATGTGTGCATGATATATAGCTGGTATGACTGCATACATTTTATTTTCAGTAGCAGTCTGTCTAACCTTTATTTCAACGTAATTTGTATTTGTTAAATAGCAATATTGACAAAGACATGACATCATGTATCATCGTTATATGTTGATTTTAATGATTTTTTACTGGATTTTTTATGTTCTCATTAATATTCATGAATATTCAAATAATATATTTTACACAAAGTAAGTGCAAATTAAAGGCCAATGTTTAACCTTCATTTTGGTACCATGTTTGTTATTTTACGCCTAAAATTGATTAAGATACGATGATTTCTCAAATAACGTATATAAAATATGCACTTAGTTGACCTTTGACCTAATTAAGAGAAACAAGGGCAAATTTTCAGGTGGCATGGGGCAGTTTCTAATTACTCAGACATCAAACATTACATATCCAGTGCATGCCAAATTCTACTATTTAATGCCATGGCTCGACACATTTTCCTCAGTTGGATGCCCAACTACTACTAGGATATAGAAAATATTTATCATGCAATATGTTCATGACTGTATGAATTTGAACTATTTTCTTCAGCGGAGGAATAAATCAAACACGCCAAAAGCCGCTTCTATCAGGTAAAGGGTTAAAGCATCGGCCTCCAAATCTGTATTTCTCCATATGTTTCTCCAGCTAGCAAAGTTTATTAACACTTTACTCCATGAATACGCATGCACGCATGTGCCATTGCAAACAGAGTAAACCAAGATCACACAGCTCCTATATTAGCTATCTGATCTGGATTTGCTCTGTTTGTTTATGAAATAGTACAGATATGACTACAGTTTTCTGCCATGGCCACGAGTATTCATGGAGTAAAGGGTTAAAGCACATCAGGTCAGTGTGAGAAAATATAACCTGGTGGAGATTTTGTTCAATGTTAACCCGTTCCTCCATAGGTTATTATAAGACATATCCTCTTTGAATGAATCTACCCAAAAGGAGCACTTACTACAGAAAAGTGAAGTTTTAGAATTTGGTAGTTTGAAACCAATGATTTCAATGATTCCAATGATTTGAAACCATTGTTTGAAACCAATGGTTATTACAGAGACCTAGAAAGGCGTATTGATGGAGGAAAGGGTTAAATAAAAGTAAAGGTGGAGTAAATAGGTAAAAAGTATCATGTTATGGTAAAACTGTTGTGAATTAACCCTTTCACTTATAGCAATGCCTTTGCATCAGAGTATATCCAGATCAGACAGTTCCTATAGGAGCTGTCTGATCAGGGTCTGCTGTTTGCTTATGCTATAATATAGATATGGTTTTACAGTTTCAGCAATGGTAAAACTATGTACATGTGTTATTGTAAAATCTAATCGTATTAAATCTCATGATGTCTTCATATTTTATATGAATAGTCAAAGAGTTAAGGGTTAACCCTTTCACTGCCAATGCTGGATCTTTGATTACCTATGCAGACAGTTTGGATCCAGATGAGATGCCGAGTAACTTGGCGTCTCATCAGGATCCGAACTGTTTGTTACAGTTACTATGTTTTTGAAACAAAAATGAAGAAAATCAAAAGAATGAAAATTTGTAGCAGACGACAGAGTTTGGCAGGGAAAGGGTTAATACCTGTGGGCATGATAACTTGCTAAAGGCGGTGTCACATTAGAGAGCACGGCATGAATGTGTGTATGCAAGCGTATGAGAAAAAAAAATGCTCATACATTCGCATATGCAGATATACGCTTGAGGTAGGTTAGGCATACATCGTATACGTTTCAAGTACGCTGTCATACATCGGTGTACGTTTTCATACATAGGCCAAACATATTTTTTAACATGTTTATAATTGTACATTACGCATATGCTCATTATACGCTAGGCACACGTTAATTACGCTAGAGTGTCGGTAAAGGTACGTTACTGATAGGTCAAATACACTACACATACGGTGGCATGAAGGCAGCCAGTAAAGCTATCAAATGGATAGCGCATCACTCAGTAATGCATTTGTAACGTACGCCTGGGGATTGATTAGCGTATTTATTGTATTCCTGGCTATTCATACACTACTCATGTGCTAAGCATGCATTACTCATATGCTCACATAAGCCTTAGACACTGATATTCGCTACACTGACGGTGACATAAGCTGACACAGGCTTGTATATATTTCTCATGCGCTGCCCATACGCCAGATATAAGTTACAAATACGCTATTCATGCGCTGTTAATATGTTCATCGAAGATGGTGGTGAAATAAATCGGTTTATACGCTCAAATAATTGTGCGTATGACCAGGTTTGTTTAATCTTTCAAATGCAATTGATATGTTTCTCTCATACGCTCTAGTGTGACAGGGCCATGAGATAGATTATGCAAAATATTTGTTTCGATTGGGGAAAAAAACAGGTGAAAAGGTTTAGGTTCTAAACCCTTTTTCTCATAAATTCACTTATATACACACACACACCTGCAAACGGATGTTAGTATGGATATTGTGTGATGTTAATATGAATACTCTGTGAAATTGATATGAATATTGTGTGGTGTTGATATAAATATTATGTGAATTGTTATTCATGTGTGATGTTAACATAAATATTGTGTGATATTAATATGAATGGTGTGCGATGTTCATATGAGTATTGTGGTGTTAATATGAATCTTGTATGATGTTAGTATGGATATTGTGTGATGTTAATATAAATATTTTATATGGGTTAATGATGAATATTGTGTGACATTAATATGATGTTATATGATGTTGATTTTAAATAATGTGTGATGTTTGTATTGTGGTATTAACTTTTTCGCTGCCAGTGCTGCGTTTGTAATTACCTAAATAAACAGTTTGGATCCAGATGAGACACCAAGTAACTTTGCATCTCATCAGGATCCAAACTGTTTGGTGTTATGATTATGTTTTTGAAGCAAAATGGAAGACATTTTAAAAAGCAGAAATGTGAGCAGACGATAATATTTGGCAGCGAAAGAGTTAATTTGAATCTTGTAATAAATTACAGTATGATGTTAGTATTGATATTGTGTAATGTATGATGTTATTGTCGATAAGGTTTGACCTGGCACTGCATGAATATTCCGTCCTTTTCCGTAAGCCGTTTTTATCCTTCCAAACACACACGTGAAACATGTGTCACTATCACGATTTTTCATCGACGAAAGTCGGCGGAAAGTGATGAGTGCCAGGTCAAACCTTACGGATAATAGCATTGATATTGTGTAATGTATGTTAGTATGGATATTGCGTAATGCAGGATGTTAGTATTGATATTGTGTAATGTAGGATGTTAGTATTGATATTGTGTAAGGTATGATGTTGGTATTGAGATTGTGTAATGTATGATGTTAGTATTGAGATTGTGTAATGTATGATGTTATTATTGATATTGTGTAATGTAGGATGTTAGTATTGATATTGGATAATGTAGGATGTTAGTATTGATATTGTGTAATGTAGGATGTTAGTACTGATATTGTGTAATATATGATGTTAATATTGATATTGTGTAATGTTAATATGAATATTTTTTATGGGTTAATGATGAATTGTACATTGTGATTGAAACATACTGTGTGAGTTGAATGAATGTTTGTGTATAATCAAAAATTAATTAACCTAATCCCTCATAGATGCCTTTTGGTGCCTTTGTAAAAGTCCCTTTTTGAAACCATTGTGATAATGCAAATGCTGTATTTATCACAATGGTTTGTTAACTACACAATGCTGAAAATTTCCTTTTTTGATACTAAATGCTCCTTTTCGGTAGATTTATTCAAAGAAGTTCAGTCTAAAAATAGCCTATGAGGGAATAGGTTAACAATAACCCTTTGCATGTTAAATGCAACTGACTGACATTTGCAGACAGCTTGGATGAAGATGATAATCCGAATAATTCTGCTGTTTAGCACTTTAGCTGTTAAGTACCAAATTTAGTATCAAATGTGTCTGAAAAGCTGGAATAAATTGAAAGTAATCGAACATTGTAACAATTCAGAATTTCAGCAGCCATAATTCTTTCAGCAGGCATAATTCTTTTAGTAGACCAAGAGCTTACCCTTCCCTTCATATAAACACCTTTTCACATATTTGCAAACATAGTAGACTCAGATCAGACGGCTCCTTAGGAGCCATCTCAGATCAGGGTCTGCTCTGTTTGCTTCTAACATGATATAGATCTGACTCTACATAACATTATAAAAACCCAGCTGATGAATATTCAATGATGTCGTTATTTCTTACGTGAATACTGAACAAGGAAATTGTTAACCCATTCCTTCTTATTGACGCCTTTGACGCCTCTACAAAAGTCACCTGTTGAAACTATTGTGATAAATAGAGCATTAAATTTTGCTTCTATGGGAGCAAAGGCTTTATTTATCACAATGGTTTCAAACTACAAAATTCTAAAATTTTCATTTTCTCTAGTTAATGCTCCTTTTGGGTAGATTTATTCAAAGTGATTGGATCTAAAAATAGCCTATTAGACAATGGGTTAATAAAAGAACAAACTCATGGCATGCTAAGGAACAATTTTAAGTTATCTTGTGTTACCTTGTCTTGTCTTATGTTACCTTGTCTTGTCTTATCTTAGGCTTAGTAACTGAATGTGACTAGCATCCAACCTGTTTCATAGTCTGTGAAAGTTGAGAAGTGTGTACAGTAAAACCCCTATAAACCGGACGTCCAAATAAGTATAGATATATGTCTTGGAGACAGGTGGCAGCTTAATGCAGGCTCCTCTTGGAGCCTTCTGCATGACTTTCAACCTGCGATAAGCAGCCATATTACTAAATTCTTCTTTATTAGACTTCCAGTTTAAAGGGGTTTTATTTTACTGTAATAATTGACGATGACAATTTTATACAGATAACAATTAATCAAGGTAAACTCTTTGCATGCTAGCAATGTCAACAGTCGGGATCCAGATGAGAAACCATATAACTTGGTATTTCATCAGGATCCAGACTGCTTGACAGCTTTTACTCCATTTTGATGAAGATTTAAAACTTTAGTCTACAAGAGCCTTCTCTGTTTGCAAAGGCATGAACATGCGTTTATATGAGAGAAAGGGTTTCTCAGTACAACACGTCTTAAGTGGCCATCAAATATGTCTAATTATTGTCCTCATAGGCAAGGTGTAGCTTAATGCAGGTTTAAAGTAATGCAGAAATCTCCTTCAGAGGCATTTTGCATTATTCTTGCCCTGCATCGTGTAACCTCCTGCCTTTGCTTTTTAAAGATCAATAAATAAATGGCCACTTAGGAGAGGTTCTGCAGTATAGTTTGATAGGCATAAGTTGAATTAGGTTCTGCATGGGTTTATATCTAATACTGAAATATATTAATAAATAATATTTTGCTATGTATATAGCTCTCCATTTATTGTGTTTAACCCTTTACTCCATGAATAATTATGTGTGAAATAATGACATCATGAATATTAATTGGAGTGTTATATTAACACATGGACACAGGAACGTGTTACCATGGCATAAACTGTAAAATCATATCTATATTATATCATAAACAAACGGAGCAGACCCTGATCAGACTCTGCAAACATAGACAGGTGTATTTATTGAGTAAATGGTTAACCCGTACAACGCTGAGTTTTCAAATGAACCCTTCCTAATTTGACATTGGATTGGCTCGTGCCTATCATGAGATGTAATTTACCAATAAACTGTTAAAATGCAGACAGTGCAGACCCTGATCACAGGACTTCATAAGGAGCCATCTTATCTGGGTTTACACTGTTTGCTAAGACTGTTCTCAATTGTACGGGTTAACGTTTTACTCCATTGGGACACATGTTGGCACTATTGTAAGCAGAGTAATCCCAGATCCGACAGTTCCCACAGGAGATGTTTGATCAAGGCTCTATTCAATTTGCTGATATGATTCTATTTACTGCTACCGCCTAATCATCCCGAGTTCATAAACTGTTATAACAAATCCGCTAATAAATATTCATGATGTCATTTCTTTTTTACATGTATATTCATACGGGGAAATGTTAATGGAACTTGGAGCTGTGGATCAGAGGAATAATCCAGTCATGTTGTTTTTTTTCATTTCTCATACATGTGTTGATACTAATTAGACCATAATTGTCGTAAATTACGATTGACGATAATCGTAATCGTTTGTAAAAGAGTCCAGGAATTATACCCCTGATCTAGAAATGATGGAAATGAAAACAGATGTTGTCCAGACTCCAAACTGAGATTTGGGCACAATGCCAGTAAGATATGGAAATGTTTGGGACTGTTTTTTAATTCAACTAATTACCCAAGATATTCGGACATCCAATCAACCATCTCCATCGGTTTGTAAGAGTATATAAATTTTATGTGACACCATTTTGATAATTTTAATTGGATTGACATAATAGGAGAACCTATCTTTTTATTAGAAGCGGTTTTCATTCACTGAACTGAGTCTTAAAAGCATGATCCTATAGGAGCTTTCTGCACTACTTTTTACCACCTGCCTTTGAGACGTGTAATGAGACGGTGTTTTGATGGCCGCTTGAGAGAGTAGAAACAAAATAGTGCAGATCCAGATCAAACCGCTTCTTTAGGAACTGTTTGATCTGGGTCTGCAATATTGGCCCAAATTTGTCTAAATATTTGGATATCTAAACAGTAGCATGTAGACAAAGTAAAAGCTCGCTAATGCAACTACATAGTGTTTTAACATGGGACATTGTAGTACAGTAGAACCCCTCTAATGCGACCACTTAATGAATAAACATGAGTGTCTTTATAAGCACATGGTCGCTTAATGCAGGACAAACGTAATACAGAATATAGTAAAATCCCTCTAATGCGACCACTTAAAAGGTATAATTCTGGGTGGTAGAGGCAGATGGTAGAGGCAGGTGATAGCTTAATGCATGACAAAAGTAATGCAGAAAGCTCCGAGAGGCACTTTCTGTATTACTTTTGTCCTGCATTAAGCAACCATTGTCCTGCATTAAGCAACCACCTGCTTATAAAGACACTCATGTTTATTCATTAAGTGGTCGCATTACAGGGGTTCTACTGTACTACTATATTAGTCCAGCATGTTTTACAAATCCAGAATGAGACTTCTTTGGTCGTAATAAGGAGCTTTTACTGTATCAAGAAAGTTCACGCGCCATTGTTGACAAAGTCAACGTCAAAGTCAATTTTATTATGCGAAAGGTTTTGAACTGGTTGACTGTTTGATTTCATTTGTTTTATATTTATCTCTAACTCTATGTGTCGACAATATGTTTAGACGAGAATATTTTGCATTTTAATATTCATACACATTGGACCTTTTTCAAATAATTAAACATTTGCGTGGAGTTGGCAGTGGGTGAATTAGACATTCAGAAGTACATTGGCGAATATACTGTTGCAGTGTGTTAGACATTCAGAAGTACATTGTCAAATGTACTGCTGCAGTGTGTTAGGCATTCAGAAGTACATAGGCGAGTGTACTGCTGCAGTGCGTTAGACGTTCAGAAGTACATTCGGAAAAATTCGTTTTTCAGCGAATTCACAGTGAATCCACTCATTTTTATAGCCCGTATGATATGAGAAGTACATGTATGAGAAAATAATTTATACATTCTGTATACAGTAGAGCGGAGTAAATGATTAAGGCCTGTAGTATGGAGTAAATGATTAAGGCCTGTAGTATGGAGTAAATGATTAAGACCTGTAGTATGGAGTAAATGTTTGTAAATGATTGAGACTTGTAGTATGGAGTAAATGATTAAGGCCTGTAGTATGGAGTAAATGATTAAGGCCTGTAGTATGGAGTAAATGATTAAGACCTGTAGTATGGAGTACATGATTAAGACCTGTAGTATGGAGTAAAGAGACCTGTAGTATGGAGTAAATGATTAAGGCCTGTAGTATGGAGTAAATGATTAAGACCTGTAGTATGGAGTAAAGAGACCTGTAGTATGGAGTAAATGATTAAGACCTGTAGTATGGAGTAAATGATTAAGACCTGTAGTATGGAGTAAATGATTAAGACCTGTAGTATGGAGTAAATGATTAAGGCCTGTAGTATGGAGTAAATGATTAAGGCCTGTAGTATGGAGTAAATGATTAAGACCTGTAGTATGGAGTAAATGATTAAGGCCTGTAGTATGGAGTAAATGATTAAGACCTGTAGTATGGAGTACATGATTAAGACCTTAAAAGGAGATATAATGTTGGGTGATTGAGACAGATGGTAGCTTAATGCAGGTCGTAGGTAATCAGAAAAATTCAAGTAAAGCTTTATGCTTTACATGCGCCTAGTATTTATAGCAACCACCGGCTTTTTTTAAGAATCATGTGGTCAATAAGTGTCACTTAAGACAGGCACTGTTGTAGTTAACACTCTACTTGGAGAATACTTATATATACAGTAAAACTTCTCTATAACGGTCACTAAACTGTGTTAAGTAGTTGATATTTAGGACAGGTGACTGCTTAAAGCAAGGTGAAAGTAAAACAGAACGCTCCTACAGGAGCGTTCTGTTTTTACTTTCACCTTGTTTTAAGCAGCCACCTGCCTTTAACACAAAATACTTGATGTAATATAGTGGCCGTTATAGTGAGGTTTTACTGTACTTACCTAATGGTTTTATATAAATAATGAACAAGGGCATTTTTTACTACAATCTATAGTGTCGATAATACATAACAAACAGGAACTGTCCGATCTTGGCTTATTCTGTTTGCAAGTGTGTTTCACTTGAGTCTCAACTGTGTATAAGGTAGACTGTTAGTGAACTAAAGCTCTAGTACGAAGCACTATTATGAAACTGCCTGTCGGTATTTATGGATAAAAGCTGTTATCAAAGTTGTCACGATTTCGACTGTAAAACGAGCAGGATCGTGTATAGCTTAGTCAGCATATTCCTCGAGCATTAGCAACAAAGGTGTCCAACTCTTTGCATGCTTAACCCCTTCCGTGTCATGGTGACGGGTTTATGATATCACATGCAAACAGTTTGGATCCAGATGAGACGCCGAGTAACTCGGCGTCTCATCAGGATCCAAACTGTTTGACACCCTGTTTACTGTTTTAAAAAGAAAATGGAAGAAGTGCACACACTTACACTAAAAATAAACCATGCCCAGCAGACGACAATGCTGGCACCGAAAGGGTTAATTGTCTTTTGGAAATATTCTCCAGGTTGAGTGTTCTTCCATGTCACCAACATGTAATGAGTGTGTTAAAAAGTTTGGATCTTGATAAGATGCAGAGTAACTCGACGTCTCATCAGGATCCAAACTGTTTGCATAGGTTGTCACAAGAGCAAGAGTTATTTCATTTACCAAATACATGCATCACATTCTTCAGAAATAATTCCGTTTGTAATCACTTCGTGACTGTTTATTTATGTAACAGGTAAATAAGAACAGAAACATTTTCTGTACAAAGCATTAGCTTCAGGCGAAAACGATGCGAAACAAACAGCGAAACAATCCAATGGTCATGAGCTCGGTTTGATGTTTGTCTTGTGAAGTGGGGGTCTAGAGAAGTCGTAGCAAACAGCTTTACTGACGACTTCTATAGTCTTGAAACGTAAACAACTACATTGTAACATAGGTAACCCTTCTCTTGCTGAATTTTAAAATACATTTCTCCTTCTTTACCCATGCCCTGTTGTATATTTACATATATATTCAGTGTGTGCAAGTATTTCGCAGTGCAATCACTGCTGTGGAGTGCATTGGTTGCACAATCAACTTGTAAATAGTGCAGACCCTGATGAGACAGCTCCTGCAGGAGCTGTCTCATCAGGGTCTGCACAATTTACAGGTAGGTACATTGAGGTGAATAGCAAGCGAAATGTTAAACTTGTATTTCACAATGCACTTGCTCACATTTGTATTAAAATAAATATATTTTTAACTATTTTGTAAGTAATAATTTGCCCAAATTATTGTACTAACCATTAGAAAATAGTCTATGATGCAAACAATGCTGATCCTGATCAAAGATCTCCTGAATAGGACCTTCTGGTCTGGGCGTACACTGGGCTCAGATGAGTTTAATTTTCGAATTGAAACTAAATTTGATTAAGCTTGATTCCAACCAAACATCGAATAACTTGATTCTGATCAGGATCTAAGTTGTTTTCCACTCGGCAAACATTTCATAATCAAATCTGATTCGAACTGAGTGAGTAATATTTTACACCACAACGACACTCAGTACCTTTTGGGAAATATGTGTACTTGTGCAAAAAACAGTTTTTAAAACCCTAGAGTCCCAACACTCAAACCAGTACATTTATCATTATTCACCCTGCAATTTCCCATTACCTCATAGGCTATTTTTAGATCCAACCCCTTTGAACAAATCTACTGAAAATGAGCATTTATTAGAGAAAAGGAAAATTTTAGAATTGTGTGATATTGAAACCATTGTGATAAATAGAGCATTTGCTCCTATGGAGCAAATGCTCTATTTATCACAATGGTTTCAAAAAGTGACTTTTACATAGGCGTCAAATGACGTCAATATGAGGGAATGTAGTTAAGTAGCCACCTGCCTAAAAGTATCTGAATTCTTCTCTGCAAGAATTCCGGTTTATAGGTGGTTTACTGCATTAAGCTTTCCCTGTTCTATGTTGATTACAAGTTTCAATACCTACTGAATATTCATGGACAAAAAGGTTATAATGAAATATGGAACGTGGAGCATTGTATCTATTTTAGAAAGTAAAGACACAGATATTTGAAATTCTATTAGCAAACAGAGTAGACCCTGATCAGACGGCTCCTCTAGGAGCCGTCTGATCTGGGTCTAATCTGTTTGCAGATGCGTGAAAACACGTTTATATGAGGGAAAGGGTTAAGAAATACGCAACAGATTCAGATTCGACTGCTATGGAAGGAGTTGTTATGTTTTACAAGTGAAATGTTTGCACTGCATTGTTTATTCATATCAATTCTAATATGCAGGGCAAATGTTCATTGTCATTTGTAAACAGTGTAGACCAAGCTCAGAGAGCTCTTGGAGGAACCCTCTGTTTAGGGTACATGTATTTCCTATTTGCAATCCGAATTCAGCAGATTTAATCATATCATACTGAATTGACTATATTATTACACAATTATGGATCAATTCACTTTGAAAAAAAAGCATTTATATAGTTAATTTTCTTCAATAACTTAGGCACATGTGATCTGGACAAAACAAATCACCAGCGAAACATTCTTGGGATATGTTAATAATCTTTAGCAATTACATGTATTTAATTTGGAGAAAATGGTAATCCTGGACATTTACATAAGATTTAAAGTGTCTTGTTTATTGACACAGCATTCTAAATGTTTATACGTAAAGTAATACGTCCCGACCTTTACCTTTGAATTGTTAAAAATTACATTGAAATCTCATTTGAGATGTTCATATGATTCCCTCATATACATTTGTAGTTCTTACATGTATGTGTCAGAGTGTACAAATAATTGTGATCACTGCTAAACCTTTGTATAGTATTGACGAATAATGAGTCTGCGTCTTGATTTTCCAACAGGTATGAAGTTTCTTGATTCGAACCCCATATCAATGGGATGTGGCTCCAGCAATATTTGCTCCTGTCATGGCACTTACATAACCAGAAGTGTTACGGTGCCATGAAACCAACTTCAAATACTCACACAAACGATTAGGGACCCTTTGCTCAATACATAAATTATGCCGTTGTCCTATAGGACTCGTCTGGTTAGGGTCTGAGCACTCTGTTTTTTATGTTATGACCTAAACATTCCTGTGACCATGAGCTGTTGTAACAATTAATCTGATTATCATTATTTCTTACATGAATATTCAACAGGGAAAGGGTCAATTGACAATTTGTGTACAGTGAAACCTCTCTATATAACGGCCACTAAATTACATCAAGTAGTTTGTGTTAAAGACAGGCGGTTGCTTAAAGCAAGGTGAAAGTAAAACAGAGCGCTCCTATAGGAGCGTTGTTTTACTTTCACCTTGCTTTAAGCAGGCACTTGCCCTAAATACCAACTAATTGACACAATTTAGTGGCCGTTATAGAGAGGTTTTACTGCTCATGCATTTGTTTGCATGACACTCAGAAAAAGTAACAGCCTACTGCCAACCTCGTTACATAAATGCTCTACTTATCCAATAATAACACTACATGAGCTTGATAGATACATATACAGTAAATCCCATCTAAACCAAACGTTGAATTTCGTACAAATAACGGTCTTGGAGACAGGTGGCACCTTAATGCATGATGCGAATCATGCATTAAGCTCCTCTAGGACAGCATCAGATAATAGTCAGTGATTATTTCTTACATGAATATTCATTTGGGGAAGGGTTCACTAGACTTCTGAGCAACAGATGACGCTGTTCTACAGCAGGCGGTCACTGCCGTGACCAGTGTTCAGAGATAGTTCAGTTATCAACATACCCTTTAGGAGCACATTGCGTGTTTCAGTTGTGATTACATGTATCTAGGTGTACATAAATGGGTGTTTAATTCAATATTGTCACTCACTATTCCCTAAACACGTAGCTCTGTAGATGTTGCGTAAGATTCTACAGGAATGACGCCATGGGTATACCCTTATGTAAGACTACAGTAAAACAACGCTAATCTGGAATTTTAGTAAAGAAGAACTGAGATTTATCTCAACTGTTTGTTGAGATAATGATAATATTGTAAACGACAAACACTGTAGACCCTGATCAGTCTAGACGTTGCACCAAGATCATACACCTATTCTCCGATTTTAAGATGATTTCAGGGCGAAACTGTTTTCCTTGAAGAAAATGTAAACAGTGCGCAGGAGGTATTTTCAGAAGAACATGCTTCCTTTTCAATCTTCTCCCTCATCGGCTATTTTTAGACCCACCCTGAGATCTACTGAAAAGGAGCATTTAATAGGAAAAAGGAAACTTGCAGAATTGAGTAGTTTTGAAACCATTTTACAAGATCAGACCTGTTTTACCAGTGGTACAAACTGTCCATTGTCACTGTATTGACCAGGTCACATTTGGTGACATTTAAGACCCCCTTCACGCCTGTCATCTTGTACGACCAGCACTCAACATGGTGGTCAGTCTACAGAGATGGTATTACTTGACAAGGTCTGACCTCTACCAATATTATTTATTCTGGCCAGACCTGTCTCTACTCGGGGTACATTCTGACAAGAATTCACGAGGTCTGATGAGGTTAGCTTATCATTTCCAGACCAGAATGTACGCCGTATAAATGTTTAATTATAAATGCATCTTATATATGCCTTTGTACAAGTGCAGGGCCCATTTCACTAGCGATCGTACGACTGAAAGTATCGCAACTCCTAACGTACGACGATCGTAACTGGAAGTTGCGATCGTAATATGGTAACACTTAGATAATTTCTGTCGTACGAAGTGAACCTTTACTGATGTGCATTAACCCTTTCTCTGTTCTATGTTTATTCCAAATTTCAATACCTACTGAATATTCATGGGCAAAATAGTTATAAAGAAATATGGAAGGTAGAGCAATGTAGCCATTTCAGAAAGTAAATAAACGGATATATCAAACTCCATTAGCAAACAGAGCAGCCCCTGATCAGACGGCTCCTACAGGAGCCGTCTGATCTGGGTCTTCTTTGTTTTCAGATGCATGAAAAGGCCTTTATATGAAGGAAAAGGGCCTTTATATGATGGGTTAAGGTGTGCGATGATTTCGGCTATCTAAGTGGTAGCGATTGTCGTAAATGTAAGACTTATAGACATTTCAGTCGTACGATCTTCGTAGTAAATCGGACACCAGACTGTTACATTATAAAAGAGCCTTCTGATCAGGGTCTGCTCTGTTTGCTAATGGAATTTGATGGATCTGTTTCTCTAGTTTCTAAAATGGCTTAACTGTTCCATCTTCCATATTTCATTATAATTATTTTGTCTATGAGTATTCAGTAGGTATTGAAATTTGGACTAAATATAGAACAGAGAAGGGTTAGTTATTATGCTAATCGCGTTTTGACTGGTATGTTGAAGACCATTAAGTACTACCTGGCTAATCCGAAGAATCACTAGATATCTTAACGCATTCCCTCATATTGACGACTTTTAACGACTCTGTAAAAGTCACTTCTTGAAACCATTGTGATTAATAGAGCATTTGTTCCTATAGGAGCAAATACTCTATTTATCACAATGGTTTAAAACTACAAAATTCTAAAAAATTCCTTTTCTCTGGTTAATGCTCCTTTTCGGTAGATTTATTCAAAGAGGTTGGATCTAAAAATAGCCTATGAGGTAATGGGTTAAAGACGGGTGACATCTTACTGCAGACTGGAAGACATTCAGACAGCTCATATCGGTGTCCCACACTGCTCCCTTTTTAGTATGTTTAGCCATTTCCCTCATATAAATGTTTTCACGCATTTGCAAACAGAGTAGACCCAATAGGAGCCGCCTGACCAGGGTCTGCTCTGTTTTCTTATGGAATTTGAAAGATGTTTCCTTACTTTCTAAAATACATGTAACTACAACGTTATACCTTCTATATTTCGTTGTAACCATTTTGTCCATGAATATTCATTAGGTATTGAAATAAACGTAGCTCAGGGAAAGGGTTAATCCGTTTCGGTGTAGTTACGCAGTTACAGAGTAGACCTAGATTAGATAGATCTGTCCTGTTTGCTTATGGTATAATATAGATTATCAGGCCGTCGTATAAAAAATAGAAAAGGAAAATTTTAGAATTGTGTAGTTTGGAAACCATGGAAACCTATGGAGCAAATGCTCTGTTTATCACAATGGTTTCAAAACATGAGATGTGCAGAGGCGCAAAAATGCGTCAGTAGGAGAGAATGGGTTAAGACAGATGGCAGCTTACTACAGGGTGAAAGTCTAGCAGAGAGCTCTAAAGGGAGCTTTATGTATGACTTCGACCTACACTGAACAGTCCTCTGTCTAAACAGATCAAAATTCTTATTTACTACATGTCCAGTTTAGAGGGGACCCAGACCAGGGTTGCGAGTTGTACTATTTGCAAAGATGTGGTGCTATTTTGGTGCAACTGTTTGCAAATATATTGCACACGGAATAACTCTTAATCTTTACTATTACAGAGTCAAATCAAACTACATGTGTATACATATAAAAGGGTGTTTATATGAAGAAAAGGGTTAATTAACGTTCTTCATCTTTGTTTTAGAAACATAATCAAGTATCAGATAGTTTGGATTCTGAGGAGACACCGAGTTTCTCGACATCTCATCTGGATACAAACTATGGTAAAACTCGATAGTTCCAAGTTTTAGTGATGAAGAATTGAGACTTTGTTTCGACAGGTAGCTGCTTAATGCAGGGTGAATGTCGTGCAGAAAGCTCCTATGAGGAGCTTTCTGCATGACTTTCGTCCTGCATTAAGCTGCCACCTACCAGTAATGATACATTTACTGTGTTCGAACAATGATCAGGATATGCATTATTTATTATTTTCCGCAGGTCAGTGAAAGAATTCTGGCAAAAACTATCCATGCAAAAATGGAAAATATATTCATTTGAATACATATGTGGGCGATTACACTGTAAAATACAGGTTTATGCGGGTAGATTGTTTACGTTTTAAGATAATAGAAGTCGGTAAAATGCCTGTTACAGTTTCTCTATTTGACAGAGCTCCACTTCACAAAACACATATCAACCCGAGTTCATAACCAGTGACAGTCCTCAGTTTGTGTCTCCTGAAGCCAATGCTATTGTTCTTGCTTACATGTAACAAAAATAAATAGACATAAATAAATAAATAAATAAATAAATAGTGATTATAAAAGGGATTATTTCTGTAGAATCGTGATACATGTATATGGTAATGTAATAGCTCTTTGTACGCTAGCGACAAACTGACAATCTATGCAAACAGTGTGGATCCTAATTAGACGCCGAGTAATGTGGCGTCTCATCAGGATCCAAACTGTTTGACACCCTGACTACATTTATTGGAGATATAGATAAAAACATGATTTGGGGAGCATTTGCAGACGACAATTAAGCGAGCAAAGAGTTGATCACCTTAGTTGAACTTGCTAATAATTGAAGAAAGTGTCGCCTAAAAAGCATACACGATCCTGCTCTTTTTTCGATCGAAATCGTGACAATCTTGTGAACAGCAGGTATCCATATTAAATGCCAATCAGTTTCATAATAACGCTCCGTAGAGATTTATTTTACAAACCGTCTACCTGACAGACACACCTTAACCCTTCGCTTGCTATCCACGTCAATATACCTACCTGTAAATAGTGAAGACCCAGATGAGACAGCTCCTGTAGGAGCTGTCTCATCAGGGTCTGCACTATTTACAAGTTGATTGTGCAACCAGTGCACTCCACAGCAGTGACTACACAGCGAAATACTTGTACACAGTGAAGATATATGTAATTATACAACAGGGCTTGGGTAAAGAAGGAGAAATGTATTTTAAAATTCAGCAGGCGAATGGTTAATTTGCAGACAGAATAGGACGAGATCAGACAGCTCTGTAGACACGTAAAATAAAGAAAAACGAGTAATGAAAACAAAATCAAATCCCGTTTAAGAAAGGGGACATCGTAACGAGAAATGAAAAAATTCAAATCACGTTAAAAGTTGGCAGCGTAACGTAACGTAATTTGTTTGTGTTTTTTCAAATTCCGTGGAACCTGTGCCTATCGTAAACTGTGTTTATTTAATACAACTTAAAAAAGGTTTATATAAAACAAAGATATAAAAAAAAATCATCTGAGCATACTTAGGTGTGCAGAAAACCGGAAACTACAAACGAAGCTAATAGGTTAAATCACGGCTTTAAAACACTCATCTCTACAGCTAGGCAGTCTATATCTATTTTCTTGTGCGAGCGCAAATCGCATGTGCATCGTGACATAGAAGTGTCTGAACTATAAATCGGTTTCAGTTCATTATTACTAATATAAAGTATAATGTATAAATAATAATACACACAGTGTTAGTATTGTATTCAATCTATATGCTGCTACATGTAATTCGTTATTTCATTTGAACTTTTTTTTTCAATTTGTATTAAATGAGCACAATATACGATAGGCACAGTATCCACGTTGTTTTTTTAAAAAACAAAAACAAAATCAAATTCTGTTACATTGCCGAATTTTTTAATGTGATTTGATTTTTTTTCATTTTTCGTTACGATGTCCCTTTTCTAACAGGATTTGATTTTTTTATTTCTCTTTTTTTTGTTTTATTTTACGTGTCTACACTTTCCCTGTTTGCTTATGTAATACCGAAACTAAAGATCTGATTCTACCGTTTCTGTCATGATAAAATAGGTAATTAATATGCATCAATATTTCTTATATGAATATTCATCAAGTAAAGTGTTAACGCTTTCGCTGCAAGAGGTGAATCCGTGATAACCTTTGCAAACAGTTTGAAATGTCACGGAAGTCTCATCAGGGTCCTAGCTTATAAAGCTTTTTGATTGAGTAAAAGTTTTAAAGGCCAATCAGACAAAAAGAAACGTATTTGAATAAAAAGACGAGTCTGGGCAGACAATACTGTTCGTACACTGGTTTAATTAAGTCTCTTAAGAGTAGACCACAACAAACGCATGTCGAAGAAGATATTGTAGAAAGTCGTGCCATATTAAAACAAATTTAACGACAATCAATAACGCTGTATACTAATAAGCATAAAGAAATGTGTATTGTTGGAACTTAATGAACCGGCTTTGTGTACATCAAACGGAAAAAAACCCAATAAACAGCAAAACCGTCTTGTTTATGGTTTGTAAGGCTCAAGTGCTTTCATAGAATAGTTTAGCGTTACTAAACCAAAAAGGAAGAAGCGGTGTATTTTATGGAAGTAATCGTTACATTATATTCAGATAATGTTCGGGAACAGTCCTGGAAGTTCGAATTCGAAGAGTTAGATCGCGTTCTTACTTGTGTACATAATGGACTGTACGTATTGCCTAATTGACCTAATCATCTATACACTTCTCTCTTGTACTTGGTCCCACTATTGATCATCACAGAACATCGGTGCATTTATTTAAACAAGAGGGCCTTGATGGCCCTGAATCGCTCACCTGGTTATAACAAATGTATATTGACATGTACAATGCATTCCATGTAATCTAGGACGGGCCATGTTTGGTCACTGTGTCAAAATTTGAACAATCTTGGAAAAGAACCATTAAAGGATGCTACATACCCAATATCGAAGGTCTATGCCTTACAGTTTCCGAATATGTTCAAGATTTTCCTATGAAAAAGGGGGCCTTTGGCCAACTATATCACTCATATTTTAGAGTTATAGTGAAATATTGATTGACAATGTTAGGTTCAGCAGACAACAATTTTAACAGATGACAAAAATCAGTGTTAACTCTATCACTGCTGAGCATGACTTGATTGAAATTAGCACACGGTTTGGATTCTGATCTAAAGCATATGTAACTTTTACAGAAAACTAAAACAACTTTCAAAAATAATTTAATCACCTAGTTTTCTCAATCTAAAATGAATGTTTGTTACTTATTTGTCTAAACACAATTTCTACTGTACTGAGATTAGGTGTCAATAATGACATAGCTTGCAGCTGGAATGTGATATTGGCTGTGACCACTGAATAAGGGGAAACCTTTAAACTAGTTTTTGGTGTGAAGAAGTCTATTTCAAAGTATAATCCACAGGACATTGTCACTTTTAACATCAGAACTATGATATTAACAAACTTCAAAAAGGTATACGAAGTAAATCTATACACAAAATATCTAATCTTTGGGATATACGGTTTTTGACATAAAGATTTTTTAAAAGATTTTCCTATGAAAAACTGCGAGGCCCCAGGGCGGGGCGATTTTTAGCCCGGGCTCATAATTTGAATAATCTCAGTAGAGGACAATTAGATAATGCTACATAAAAATATCAAAGGTCTATGCCTTACGGTTTTAAAGAAGAAGATTTTTGAAGATAAGCCCCAGGGCGGGGTCAGTTTTGGTCCGGGGTAATAATTTGAACAATTTTTGTAGAGGACCATTAGATCATGCTATAAACCAAATATAAAAGTTCTTTGTGCCAACTAAAACCAACAAAGTTCATCTGAATGAGCATTTTGAAGCCTTCCTGCTACCAGAAGAGACACCGGAAAAGAGACACGTTTGAGATTCGGAAATTTCCGTGGAAACGTCGAACTGCGATTACAATTGTGCGAGGTGATGTGTCAGGAATGTATGGATCGCTCATACTATGGAACGCCATTCTGCCATGCTAATTGCTAAATACAATTGCCAATTGCTAAATGCCAATTGCGAAGTGCCGGTTGCTTAATGTCAAATGCTAAATACTTTTGTCTTATTCGAATAAAGGAATAATAAATAAGGAATTAAATAAATAGTATGATCCAAATAGGCTTATATTGGTGATTCTGAAAAAATACCAATAAAATGGCGCTGTTCAATGCTATTGGCACCAATATATAGCAATAAGCATTTCGCATTTGTCATTTACATCCATCATTGGGAACATTCCGGTTATTTCCCTAACAATTTAAGCAACTGGCAAAAAACATTTCGCATTTAGGATTTAGCAATTAGCATGACAGAATGGCATTCCATAACGCCATTCTAATTGCTAAATACAATTTGCCAATAGCTAAATGCTTATTGCTAAATACCAATTGCGAAATGCCAGTTGCTTAATGTCAAATGCTAAATGTTTTTGTCTTATTCGAATTTATAAGCAATAATAAATAAGGAATTAAATAAACAGTTTGGTCCAAATAGGTTTATATTGGTGATCTCTGAAAAATACCATACAATACAAATGGCGCTGTTCAATGCTAGTAGTGCATTTAGAAACAAGCATTTCGCATTTGAATTTATCATTTACATCTATCATTTGGAACATTCCGATTTTTCCCTAGCAATTTACAGTCACTTTAAAAAATCGCTCTGTTCAATGCTAGTAGTGCAAACACGCAGTTAGCAATATGGCGCATCGGCCTTCCATAGGAATGAGTTTAGACATAACTTGACAAAATGGGTGGAGAAAGGCTACGTGACAGAAAGCAACCCCTGTCTAGTTGTAGATATGATTGGCAGTTTCGTACATTTTTAATGTTACATAAAGGTTAAAATAAAAAGCAACATACACGTAGGATACAGCATTTCATTTATTATGCATACGACATATACAGGTAGTGTTTTGATAATATTTTACAATAGATCTGGTGTTTAAGGTCATAGTGTGCGCAGAGTACCGTAGTATATACAGTACATGTATATTTACTAAACTAAGTTTGGAACTTCAAAGTCCCTGTCTAAAATAGCTGAATTGTATACCATTTTTCTCGCAACTTTTCATTTGGGTGATTACCATTATTTAGACCCTGATATACACACCAATGCACTTTTTCCGTTTATAAAACGTCTCTATAACGGCCACTTAATTGTGTAAGTTTGTTTTTTTGGGGGCAGGTGGCCGCTTAAAGCAAGATGAAAGTAAAACAGAACGCTCCTATATGAGCGTTTTGTTTTGCTTTCACCTTGCTTTAAGCGGCCACCTGCCTTTAACACAAAATACTTGATGTAATTTAGTGGCCGTTATAGAGATTTTACTGTAAACACATTTTCACGCATTTGCAAACAGAGTAGAGCCAGATCAGACGGATCAGTGTCTGCTCTATTTGTGTATGGTATAATATAGATCTGATTCTAGTTTCTGCCTGAGGAAAAAATATCAAGCGTACATATGCAAGCTAATAAATATTCAAGACATATAAATACTGAACAGGGAAATCGTTAATAGGTATGTTTGTCAGATATAAATGTGTACATCAATGTTCATATTGGTCAGGGATATCTTCAAAACTTCGATATCCTTTTCGAAAGCAATTTGTTTCAGCTGTAAACATTTACCAATCATAGACTTTCAGCTAATTTTCCTTGGACCTGTTTGAAACTCGTATATTTTGTTTGCTCACAGAGATCATAAATCTACTGCTAGATCTATACAAAACATTGTAAACTCTGACAAAGGTTGATCACATAAGTTTTCATAATTGTTATAACATCTACCTCAGTTAGAGTCTTAACCTTATCCTTCATATAAACGCATTTTCACGCATTTGCAAGCAGAGTAGATTCAAATCAAACGGCTCTTATAGGAGTCGTCTGATCAGGTTATGCTCTGTTTGCTTCTGGAAATTCGTGGATCTGTTTCTTTACCGAAGTTTCTAACATGGCTACAATGTTCCATCTTTAATTATAAATTGTTTGTCTAATAATGTGAACTAAATATAGAACATCTACATTTACAATGGCCTCTACATTTACAATGGCCTTGTAGTGATCTGAATGAGTAGTATCACCATAGCAACAGAAGAGTAGGTACACCTAAACTTCAATAATTGCTGTTGCTCATTTCGACATAACAATATTCTGCAGCTTATTAAACAAATAACAGGCTGATCCATGTGGAAAAAAACACCAATAACTATCATCAAAGTTTAAAATCGCTGTTTAAACAGGTATATCGCATTAGCCCATCTGAGGTGGTAAAAATAAAACACACTCTTATTATTCTGTGTAGAAAAAGTCTGACATATTAAAACAATTCTACTCATGTCAGTTATAAGTGGACTTATATGTTCTTGAGCATCTTTTTGTTCATTTTGGGTAAATTCGGGATTTAGAGAACACATTCTTGTTATTGCCTGCTTGCGTAAATTGTATTGTTACAAGACATACAATTCTATACTTCAAGAATACATGTACTATCGGTGGCCAAGGTTTTATTTTCACTTTTAATATCAAGATAAGAACAAACGTTTTCCACATGGTTCATAATCAATTTTCTAAATTTTGTGACAAACACAGCTTCAACTACAGCATTATACCAACAAGTGCTACCAAGGTTGTTCATCAAACAAGTTCAAGTTATCTTATTGCTGTTGGTTCGTTTGCTAGTTATTTTTTACAATTACCAACTTCAGAAATAAACGAAACATTTGAACCGTTTATGTTTTTGGACATCAAGTACTTTCCCAACAATGTCAGTTTTAATTTCAGACTTGTGGGTGTTTGTGACACGTGCAATTTCTTTCTAAAATTAGTTTGTAAATTTCTTTTTCCTTCTCGACTAAATCTGATTTTTGCATTTTATATCATATTTCATTGATCCTTGTGAAGACAACTTTTTCTTTTATGTTGTCGACACTTTAAGCTATCAAAAATGATAAACTTTTAACAGAAATGGTATGGTTCAGAAAAGTAATCTTAATTTGTGTTTTTTATTATTTCTTTGAGAAAACGCTTCTATAAAGGTATTTGTTCGTGGAGGTCTTTAAGTCATATTGTCGTTTGAGCTGTTATGCATTACTGATGACCATAGAGGGAACAATGGCAGAGGGGCAAAAAAGCCACCACCCACCACACAAGAAAATGAAAAAAATAAATACCCTCTCTCTCTCGCTGTCTTCTCTCTCATACATTGGCAACATTTTTCCCCTGCTGTCTGTCATTATGATTACTTTTTTATAACATTTTAAAACTTAAAAAAAAAAAAAATCATGATTAAAAAATAGATTCTCAATTAAACTCAATGATATGTTTAACCCTTTCCCTGTTCTGTTTTAGGCCAAATTTCAAACAAAATAGTTATAAAGAAATACGGAAGGTAGAAGATTGTAGACATTTTAGAAAGCAAAGAAACAGATCTATCAAATTCTATTAGCAAACAGAGTAGACCCTGATCAGACGGCTCCTCTAGGAGCCGTCTGATCTGGGTCTACTTTGTTTGCAAATGCGTGAAAACACGTTTATGTGAGGGAAAGGGTTAATAAATACATGTATGAAGATTTGTGGTAGTTTGGTAGAGTCACAAAAATATCAAATCCAACTAGTAAATATGGGATGGAATTGTTTGCGATATATTAACAACGGAATGAAAGGCAAGTATAATATAAGATGTGTAGGACATATATAACACATATAAAAATATAGTTTAAGATGTGTTAGATATATATAACGCAAATAAAGATATAGTGTAAGATGTGTTAGACATATATAACGCAAATAAAAATGTAGTGTAAGATGTGTTAGACATATACATGTATAACGCATATAAAAAGGATGACACAACTAATGATTCACACATAACTTAACCTTTTCTTCCATATATACACCTTTCTACGCCTCTGTAAAAGTCACTTTATAAAACTATGGTGATAAATAGAGCATTTGCTCCTATGGGGCAAATGCTCTATTTATCACAATGGTTTCAAACTACATTAATTCTTAAAAATTCCTTTTCTCTAGTTAATGCTCCTTTTCGGTAGATTTATTCAAAGTGGTTGGATCTAAAAATAGCCTATGGAGGAAAGGGTTAATGGATGAAAATACAAAGCAAAGAGAAGTCATTTTCACATCAAATTAATTGCCAAAACACTTAATTTAAACCTATAAAATATTTGTTTCACGAAAAATAGTTACAAGTTAAAGACATCAGTCATGTTAAGTAAAAGGTTGATAGCAAAATGCAAGCAGATGAACTTGTTAACATATACAAGTACTTCCAAAATATAGTTTCTCTGGACATTGGTTTTTCAGAAGTTTTTAAAAGATTTTTATTTTGACTACTTTTGGATGCAAAAAGCAATTCTGAGAGAGCTTGACAACAAAGATCATTTTGTAAAGTTTGGGTTCATTCTGCCGTGTAAGTGTCGTTTAAAATACTGTAACTATTGATAGATTGATGGACAGCTGAAAGATGATCAATCGAAAAATCGCACATGATTTTCTAAAACAATATTGGATTTCTTTACAAAACGCCTTAAGAAGAACAGAACGTGTATTTCAGAATATAGATAGATTGGACTTGAATTAAAGTACAAATATTTCTATTTCGTGGACAAAGGCTTTTATAAGGCCTGGTAAATTTGGTTTGTCTAAATCATGCAGACCCGTTTAACACCACATACACATATTACACACAAGATGCTATCAGTCAGCAATGGCAAATTCTGTTCTTCATTGTAAAAACAGCAAATTATTAAATTCTCCTCCAACGCAGTGTCTAACAAATATAAAACAATGATTTTAACATAACAAACACATGATTGACAATTGTCATATAGAATAAAAAGAGACTGAAACTTGTTTACTAGCACAGTATGCATTAAGATTCCGTCACATGTCATATATTTACAAGATAAAGGTTAGATAACCATAAAAACTACCTTAAAATACGTATTGTTGAGAAACTGGGAAGTATAAATCAGTGACCTAATGCGCTTAATTAGGAACGGTTTTAAAAAAAACGAATATCAACCCTGATCAGATCAGGGGTGAACTGATTAGCACTGGATAACTTATATATAACTCATATAAAACACATGCAAAGTATGAAATATTCCATTGACATTATTTACAAATAAACAAAAGAAGAAGTTGCCAAATATTAAAACATGTGTTGGCATAATATACTAACACTTCCTGGTTTAGTGAAAAGAAAAATCAAATGATCAGTTTTATACTTTACAGTAAATGTGCAATCAACAAGCTCTAACTTTTCAAATAAAAATTGACACAGGTCATCGTATAAAAACAGTCAAGAAGAACATGACTCTCATCTTCAATACTATCACAAAAAAGGATATTTTCTTTCAAAAGAACTTAGCACTATAATTTATATAATTCAATAACTGATTGTATGTATAAATGAATCTTACAAATATATCTCCAGACCTGGTGGCAAATAATGTGACTTTAACAGTTTGTTCCAAAAGAATTTTAATAAATTAACAATTTATAAATCAATACTTGAATTTCAATAAATTAACAATTAATAAATCAACAATTTATTTTTTATGTTAACGTCTACTACTGTCCAGTGTGAATTACTGTCATTCACTGGAAGGACAACATAATCATACATAACCCAGGATATTAAAAATAAAAAACGCCCCAAAACCTGAATAAGGGCTTTAAAATAATGTTACTGTGCTTACAAAGTCTAGTACTGAACTCAACGTGTCTACTAGATGAATTTTACAATTTATGTTTATACATAATTATAATAATGGATAAATATATATTTATTGTGATCAGTATTTTTACAATAGGACAGTGTCTAAACAGTTTAAAGTTTACACCAAAACCTGTCTTTTTCAAAACATTTAATGGTGGGAAAAAGAGGTCACAAAATCCACGCGCATATCTGACAACTAATGTGTATTAAGGCACTGCTATCTCAAAACAGAGCCGGTCTCGATATTTTCATGAACTTCCACATAAAACAAGTATACTTGACTAAGGCTTGAAATTTTAGAAACTGGAACACTTAGTTTAATACTATCCAAACATAAGAAAGAATTTTAAAGTGACAGTGAACAAGTCTTTCTTGCATAATATCATTTAAAGTTGGATTTTCATGCTAAATTGAGGCAGATTTACTTCCAGTTTACCAGCAAGGCCCGATGTTATAAAACGTTTTGCTCGAGTCTGAGATCATTCTCAAGCATTTGATTGGTCATATTATGAGCTTGTCAGAATCTGGCCAATCAGATACTTGAGAGAATGATCACAGACTCAGGCGTTTTATGACATTGAACCCAGTTCTAGAACATATTTTTCTAAATTTAGATATTTACTTAATATGGTGGATATTTAAAGACAAGGATATATAGCAATTCAAATATCAAAACCTGCCCGATTACAACTCCAGACTTAAAAATTAGTTTGGTATTGCAAACCAGTTATTGTCAATGAATTTAAAACAAAAATTACTTAAAGATGATCAAGGTATTTGCACATTTTGCAAAAACAAAGTTGTTCCGATAATATTAAATAATTCTTCCTGAATAAAGCAACAACTGATGTTTTGTTTGGATAAAAAGTATCCGTAAAATAATTCAAGCATATCTTTAAAAGCATATCTATATTGAATGTCATTTGACTCATTTTTTGTGAATGAGTTGCTGATAGACAGGTGGAAGTTATCCATATATCTGGTATATACTCTTAGATTTCAATCATAAATTATTTGTTTTCCATCTGGAATAAACTAGAATTTGCAATTGCTTATAACTTCATTAAATCATTCTTCTTGATGTAAAAATGTTCTTTGACAAAATTTGGAAGGATGGTGCCAGCGCGAAAAACAATATATCCAATAATGAGCAATTCCTCATTAGTAGTGGTTGGTAAAATGACCAATCATCTCAAGAAATAGATTGTCATCTACATTTACAATGACCTGAATGAGTAGGATAACAAGACTAATGATTCACACATAACGTAATCCATTCCCTGATATAGACGCTTTTTGACGCCTATGTAAAGTTCACTTTATGAAACCATATTGATAAATAGAGCATTTGCTCCATAGGAGCAAATGCTCTATTTATCACAATGGTTTCAAAACTACATATATTCTAAAAGTTTCCTTTTCTCTAGTAAATGCTCCTTTTCGGCAGATTTATTCCAAGTGGTTGTGTCTAAAAATAGCCAATGAGGTAATGGGTTAAAGGGTGAGAATACATAATAAAGGGAAGTCATTTTCACATCGAATAAATTGTCAAAATACATACTTTTAACTAGGGATGGCAACGAATACCAAAATCACCATCCGAATATTCAAACCCAAACTATTCGAATATCCGAATACATGTATATTCGTTTGATTTTTATCTGATGCATGAACATATTATGTACAATCAGACTCCGTCCACCAATAATTTCACAATGTCATTACAAGTCAGTGTAATAATAATTTGAGTAGTCTACAGACCTAGACAAGTTTGTTGCTTATCATGTAGAAACTGTTTTCCCTACAAAACCTTGTCCTATAAGATATTATCCGTCAGGTTAAAACTGGCACTCATTACTTTCCGCCATCTTTCGTCGATGAAAAATCGTGATAGTGACGCATGTTTCACGTGTGTGTTTGGAAGGATAAAAACAGTTTACGGAAAAAGGCGGAATATTCATGCAGTGCCAGGTCAAAACTTATCGACAATATATCATTTGAGGGTTGAGACATGTTTATCAATGCAGAGATGTGAAAGTAAACATTGTGCATGAGTCTGACTTCCGGTCTAGCTAAAACACGGACGTGTTTGCTAAGTCAGCACTTCAGTATATGGGTAAATTCAAATGACATTTTCAGTATTTTAAATTTAATAGCATTTGGTTTGAAAGTCATATGAAAATGCTTACCAGAGCCATAATGCAGACTGTTCGAAACACACATGCCTGATCAATAGGCGTGTTGTGAAGAAAGTGGGTGGGGGATATTCTGATCGGTTGAGATTGTAGTTAGCCAGGTGGGTTGATATTTTTTCACACCTTACACAATGGGTAATTATAATGGACCAATAAGCAGTAGAGATTGTCGATGCGTATTTACACATAACCAATCTGTCTATTATGACCCTTAACATCAATTAAACAGGACCACCTGTGGATTAAAAGAGCATCTCTCAGACACTTGGGTTGATTGCGCAACTACTGTACCCCTAATTGCGTAAGTGTTACGGTGCAATTAACACGGCCTGCCTAGTTGGCTTATCAAATAGCGATTTTTAAGGACTGGAGAAAATTATGTACTACAATTTCAATTCATTTAGGGTTTCTGGTTGTTTTGTTTTTTTTGTTTTTTTTTGCTATTCGAATAGCCAAATGACATTCGGATATCCGTTTGGTATTCGAATATCCGTAGCCATCCCTACTTTTAACCTAATATATATTTGTTTAATGAAAAATAGTAACAAGCCCAATATTTTACTCATGTTAAGTAAAAGGTTAATAGCAAAACGTAAGCAGATTAAATTGTTAACATGTACAAGTACATCCAAAATATAGTAAAACATTTGAAAAAATCTTGATGGAGCCAGATTCATTTAACAAATTCTGAGAGAGTTTGATAACAAAGATCATTTTGTAAAGTTTGGGTTCATTCTGCCTTGTAAGTTTCGTTTTAAAGCAATTATTGATAGACAGCTGGACGATTATCAATATATCACAAAATCCCACATGATTTTCTAAAACAATATTGGATTTATCCACAAAAAGCCTTAGAACAGAGTTTTCAGAATACAAATAGCTTGGACTTGAATTAAGGGGAAAATAATATATTTCGTGGAGTAGACCCAGTCAGACAAGAGCTGTCCTTTCTAAGGCCTGGTAAATTTGGTTTGGCTGTAATTTAGAATCATTCAGAATCGCTTTAACAACACTACATATATATATTCCACACGGGATGATATATTGTCGTTCTTCATTGTAATAAACAACACTCCGATTTATATAATTCAATCATTGATTTTATGTATATATGATTCTTACAAATATATCCCCAGATCTGATGGCAAATAATGCGACTTTAACAATTTCTTCCAAAAGAATTTCAATAAATTAACAATTAATAAATCAACAATTTCTTTTTTATGTTAACGACTGCTACTGCCCAGTGTGAATTAATGCCATTCACTGGAATAACAACTTAATCATACATAATCTAGGGATATTTAAAGAAAATTCAAAAACCGGAATGAGGGCTTTAATGTTTATACATATAATGGATAAACATACATTTATGTAATCAGAATTAAGCCACCCATTTTACAATAGGAGAGTGTCATAAACTGTTTAATTTTATACCAAAACCTTTCTTTAGCAAATCATTTTGGTGGAAGAGAGAGGACACAAAATCCAAGTGCATATCTGACAACTGATGTGTATTAAGGCGCTGCTATCTCAAACAGTTTTAAGTGGTCTCGATAATTTCATTAACTTTCACATAAAGCAAGTATACTTGACCAAAGCTTGAATATTCCGAAGAATCTGGAACACTTTCTTACTATCCATACATACGAAAGAATTTTAATGTGACAGTGACCTAGTCTTTGTTGCATAATATAATTCAAAGTCGGATTTTCATGCTACATTCAAGCAGACTTACTTTCTGTTTACCAGCCAGGCCACGAGGTTATAATACGTTTTGCTGCAGTCAGATCTTTTTCAAGCATCTGATCAATCAATTTTATAACCTTGGACCAAGTTCTAACACATTTTTATTTCTAAATCTTTACTTAAACATGGTGGATATTCAAAGACAAGAATAAATGGAAATGAAAATATAAAAACCTGCTCGATTACAATTCCACACTTAAAATATTTTTGTATGGCAAACCAGTTATCTTCATTGAATTTAAACAAAAATTTTACTTAAAGACGATCAATGTATTGGTACTTCTTTACAAAAACATAGTTGTTCCGATAACATTAAATAATTCTTCTTGAACAGTTCAACAGTAGGTGTTGTGCTTTTGCAAAAGGTAGTCATAAAATCATTCAAGCATATCCTTAAAAGGTGATCTTTTTCATGTCAAGTTTTTGGTGAATGATGTTGCTGATAAACTTAAATTCGAACCGACATAAATATTATTCTGCAGCTTATTAAACATGTTACAAGCTGCTTTATATATATATATATATTATATAACTGGCAATAGAATACAACCGGAAAGGCTATATATATATTAAAAAAGACTAAATGTTATATGGCTTTAAAATCTTTAATTAATAACTTAAAAATGCGCGACGCGTTTCATCCTGATGATCTGATGAAACGCGTCGCGCATTTTTAAGTTATTAATTAAAGATTTTAAAGCCATATAACATTTAGTCTTTTTATATATATATATCTTTTCATACAGTTGCAAACAGAACAGAACCGGGGACCATCTGACCATGGTCTGCTTTGTTTGCTGATGGAATTTAATAGATCTGTTTCTTTAGTTTCTAAATTATAATTTTTTTTATCCAAGAATATTCGGTAGGTATTGAAATTTGGAATATATAGAACAAGAAAATGTTAATTGATACAAACACTGAGATTTAAGGCACATTTTGCATGACCATATTCCACTCGAAAACTCATATTTCGTATTCTGTCGGTATTCATTCTCAATAGTTTGCGCTTTTTATCGAACAGTTCCGATGAAACATGACTAAGGTCTATGAACTTAAACGTGTTATCGAACTGGGCTCAATTGCCATTCTTATACTTTAACCCATTTACACCCACGAGCCCATTAATGGAATTGGCACACATTGTACATAAACCTACATGAAATTACTCCTGAATGAATTCTTAGATCAGGTACCATGCTTATAACACTTTTTTTGTTGAGTCTGAGTTTGTTCTCAAGTTTTTGATTGGTCAGATTTGAGACAAACGCTTTTGGCTCAAATCTGACCAATCAAAAGCTTGAGAACAAACTCAGACTCAACTAAAACGTTTTATAAGCATGGATACAGGGTATGCAGATTGCTGAGTAAAATCGATGGACAATGTTTATTCCATCATATATTTTGTTTACGGTATCCCCTTAAAATGAAACATGGACTGGTTCTAAAATTCAGTTTGGACGAGTTAATTGTAAATAACATGGGCATAAATGGCTTACACCTTACAACGCTGACGTTTAAAATGGGCTAATCCAAAAGTCAAACAGGTCAAACTTATGGTGAATATTTAGGGGGTTTATTCTACAGAAAAGTATAACATGACAAACAGTACAGACCCTGATGAGAAGGCGCATCTAGGAACCCTCTCATCTGGGTCTACACTGTTTGCAAAGGACATTAGTGACCCGTGTTCCGCACAGTAAAGGTTAATGTCCACATTGTCTGTGGATAGAACGATGTTTAATAATCAATGTTGAATAATTCATCAGCGTTTAACCCTTTCCCTCATATAAACGTGTTTTCATGCATTTGCAAACAGAGTAGACCTAGATCAGACGGCTCCTATAGGAGCCGTCTGATCAGGGTCTGCTCTGTTTGCTAACAGAATTTGAAAGATCTGTTTCTTTAGTTTCTAAAATGGTTACAATGCTCCACCATCCATACTTCATTATACTTATATTTTTCCATCGATATTCAGTAGGTACTGAAATTTGGAATAAACATAGAACAGGGAAAGGGTTAACTACTGGATCAATTCAGTATGAAAGGGTTGAAGCTGATAAATGATATTGAACGACAAACAGTGCAGACCCCGATCTGAGAGCTCCTCTAGGGCCACTGTGATCTGCGTTTACACCGTTGGCTAATGCAGTGTATCCGTTTCCAGCAGTCAAAGGATTAAAAGCTGTTAATTCCTAGGTCTATTCTTGCATTGTGGTTAAAATGGGATAGATTGCATTTCAGTAAAGGAAGCCACTAAAGTAAGACGAAACCTGGCATTTTAATAGCTTACCAGGGAATAAAGTTACAATTTTATCTGAATCAAACAATTAAAGATTCCATAAAATAGATTTTATCTTCGCAGTTTCAATGCCTTTAATTGAAATGGTATGAGAACATACTGTTTGAGATAGATTATTGTTAAATACAAAGTGTACAAGGAAGTGACATGTTTATTACGCACTGCAGTACAACAGAAGATATAATGACACGTAATAACTCGTAAAATGCAAACAGTGTAGAATTGAAGTAAACAGACAGATGCTGTAATAAATCAAACGAAATGAGTGTCCAAATGCCATTCATTTTCGAAAACGTCTGATGAAAGGAATTATATGACTTCAATATTTTAATGCGGGAAGCTACTTAAACCCTTTCCTCCATAAATACGCCTTTCTACTCCTCTGTAAATGTCACTTTTTGAAACGATTGTGATAAATAGAGCATTTGCTCCTATGGAGCAAATGCTCTATTTATCACAATGGTTTCACTACTACAATTCTAACATTTTCATTTTCTCTAGTAAATGCTCCTTTTTGGTAGATTCATTCAAAGAGGTTGGGTCTAAAATAGCCTATGGAGGAAGTGGTTAATAACGTTTGCGAACAGTGTAGACACAACGCCCGGGATGAGCCCTCTGATCGAGGTATACATTGGCCTTCAAAATCCTCTAGCAAACCATAAACCCTTTAAACCCTTCGAGCTATAGAGTGCGCATTCAAACACTAAACTCAAATAGTCATCAAGCTCTATGCTATGATCACTCTTCATAAATTAAAAATACATGTAATTGTCAATAGCTAGGTAACATAGATTCCTATGTACAGTACTATATGGTCGGTAAAATGAACCATATACATAAGTAACAAATTGCCATTTTTCTTTAACTTTCCCTTTGATGTTTTGAGGACCTTTTCATGGGACTAGTACAAACCTTAAAATCCGCAAAAAAATGTGTGGCTTGCTTTTTAAGGAATTTGTTTGAGTATCTCTAAAATTACTGGCCTATTAGAATCGTCTTAAGAGAGACAATTCTAAAGAATGGTCACAACATGGGGTTTAATGGAGAAATAAAAGTTATTTTGAAAGTATTTTAATCTAGGCGACGTATCTATTCTTCTGTATCTACTGTTCAACCTTATTGAATAATTCCTCTATGACATTCCTTCGTGTGGATGCTACTCGAATATTAAATCAGTAAAACCTCTCTAAACAGGGCGTTCAGTTCAGTATAATTATGTCTTGGAGACAGGTGTCAGCTTAATGTAGGGTAAAAGTCATGCAAAAAGCTCCTCACGGAGCTATCTGGGTGTGACGTTCACCCTACATTAAGAAGCCACCTAAAACTAAAAGCATCTAAATTCTCATCTACTAGAATTCCGGTTTAGATGGGTTTAACTGTATATAAATATCAAAATGTAACTATAATAACGCTCAACAAACCAACAAATAGTAAATCAATTTAATTTGTTCCAATATATCACATTGAAATTCTAGTAACAATCTATGGTAAGCCTTACTCTTATTAACATTTAGCCTGCTGTGGGCGGATGAGTGATTACCTATGCAAATAATTTGGATCCAGATGAGATGCCGAGTAACTCGGCATCTCATCAGGATCCAAACTATTTGACACCCTGATAGCATTTTGGTAGACAAATTGATTATAGTTTGAATTTTGAAAATGTAGTATAGATGAAAAAATCTGTAAAAATAATTTCCTCAGCAGGCTAAAGGTTAAACAATAATGCCTGCTCAAATTTGGATCTGTTACAAGTCTGACTACTTCCGGTCCGAGTAAACTTTTGAGGAACTATTGACCACGTGTCTAACAGCGTCGATCCTGCTGAGGTGACGGGTTACTCGACGTCTCATCTGGATTCAAGATGATTGCAAATGCGTTTCAGGTCGCGAATTGCAGGATCATGGTCGATACAAGCACTATACAGTAGAACCCATATAATGCGGTTACTTAATGAATAAACATGGCTGTCCTTATAAGCAGGTGGTTGCTTAATGCAGGGCAAAAGTAATGCAGAAAGCTCCTCTAGGAGCTTTCAGCATTACTTTTGTCCTGCATTAAGCTACCCATCTATATCTAGCACCCTGAATTATACCTCTTTTAGGTGGTCGCATTAGCGGGGTTTTACTGTATGTAGTCAAAATTAGCTATCGTGCAAGCAAAAGCTCACAGCATTACAATGCATGTCATGTTCACAGTTCATAACACAATTAGAACCATGTCTGTTAAATAGACAGCTTGCTAGATATCTATTAACAAAAGTAGACCCACGGTATATCAATGTGAACACAACAGATGAAAAAGCGAAGCCTCACTAAACCGATCACCAATAAGAAGTCTTATTGGTCTAAACTCTTTCCTTATTCTGTACAATAAAGCCTCTCTAAACCGGGCGTTTGATTTCGTGGATCTTGGAGACAGGTGACAACTTAATGCAGGGTGGTAGTCATGCAGAAAGCTCCTCTAGGAGCATGACTTTCACCCTACATTAAGCAGTCACCTGATTAAAAGTATCTAAATTCTTCTCTACTAGGATTCCGGTTCAGAGGTGTTTAACTACGTTCATGTAAGAAATAATAACAAGAAGTCTGATCTGGGTCTACTCTGTTTGCAAATACGTGAAAATGCAGTTATATGAGGGAATGGGTTAACGACAGGTGATAGCTTAATGTAGGACGAAGTTGTGCAGAAAGCTCACATAGGCTCATGCAGTAGTCATCTGGTCGTGATCTGCTCTATTTGCTTGTTGAGTTATAAAGATTTGAGATCATTTGTTCATATACCATTATAAAACTTCAGTAAATACATAATAATGATGTTATTATTTCTTTCATGACTATTCATAAGGTAAAGGGTTATTCAAACGTATGTATTGGCATATTGACACTATCCGGCTAGGCACCTTGTACACCCAAACCGGTACCACATATACAGTAGAACCTGTATTAAACTGCAATCAAAAGGAGTTCTAGTTATGGGTCTGTAAAGCCAGTGGTAGCTTAATACAGGGCAAACGTAATGCAAAAAGCTCCTCCAGGAGTTTTCTGCATTTATTTTGCCCTGCATTAAACCACCACCTGTTCCAGTGGGGCAAATTCTCTATTTATCACAATGGTTTCAAAATGTGACCTTTACAGAAGCGTCAAAATGTGTCAATATGAGGAAATGGATTAAACCCATTACTCCACAGATACACCATCTAACAAACAGAGTAGACCCAGATCAGATCATTTCTACAGATGCAGTTTGGGACATTTAAGAGACAGTGTATACCCTGCTATGTGGCTCATTTAGAGTTTTCGCTGCCACGTTATGTAATTTAAAAACATTGTCGTCTTCTTCAATAGTATCTGTTTCAAGCAGATTGAATCCTAGTGAGACACTGAGTAACTCGGTGTCACATCTATCATCAAATCTATATTGTTTCATAAGCAAACAGAGCAGACCTTGATGAGATGAATCCTTTATGAGCATTTTAGCTGGGTTTGCTCTGTTTGCAAAGGCATATCGACCAGGTAAATTGTGAAACTGTTTGGATCCATGTGAATAACTCGGCGTCTCATCTGAATCAAGGCTGACCAAAACGCGATTAGATTGTTTAACAAAATAAAAATAAAACAAACAAACAAGGAAAATTGAGACGACAAGAGAGCGTATATAAGTCTCATCTTGGCGTGGAGTGAAATATAAAATGTCCATATCCTTCCAAACGGGTTTCAACTTTCCAAGAGCAGCTACTGACTGTGCAATTCGGGCTAAAACTTCAGGTTTAGAGCCTTCTTACCTCCTAATAGTTGTCCACAATGATGCATGCCAAACTCTGTCGAAAGCCTTCTTAAAGTCGATAAAATCATGATGTATATATTGTATTTCTTCGTGGTGTTACAGGTATTTATCACAGAGCATTTTGAGGTAAAATGTTAATTCATGTGTGCTGCATCGGGCTCTGAATCCTGCTTGTTCTTCATCGATGATCTCTCTGCTTGTGGATTCAGTCTATTCAAGATGGCTTTACGCATGACTTTACTGGTGAGGACTAGTGTCCCGTAATTCTGGCACTGTTGAATGTCTCCTTTCTTGGAAGTGCTGTGATCAGCGTTTGTGTCCATGGAGTGGGCCAGACCCCAGTTTCCCATATTTTGTTGCAGATTGATATCAGTACATATGTTGTACGCTCAATGCATGCTTGCATTAACCTGGCTGGTATATCATCAACTTTCGGGGTGTCCCCCTTTTCGGTGTTTTGGCCGCTGCTTCAACTTCTTCTTCTCTGGTGATTGGAATAGGTTGCCTCTGTGGAATATAATTCGTATGTGCCCCCTTTGTCTGGTTGTTGTTGAATTCACAGCAATATTCAGTCCATCTATTTATGATGGCATGTTTCACCGTGAGACACTACCTTGTTGGGTTTTTTGGCGATCTTCTCCTTGGCAAGGTCTTTCACTAACTAGTAAGCATTCTTGCTGCCATTTTTGTCATATTGTTCTCAATGTTGGCACAGCAATTATTTATTCAATTCTCCTTGGCCTCTTTCATCCTCGTCTTGACTTTGCAGCTGGTCTCTCTTTATCGCACTGCGCCCCCTGGCTCAACTCGCTTGTTCTTTAGTGTCCTTCTCGGGTATGTCTGATATCTGATAAACGCTTCTTGGTATATCGCCTTTTGCAATGAATCTTGCTAGCCGTATCAGTCGTTCTATCGCTGAATGTTGTTGTGATCGTGTCGAGGTCCATTCCTAAGAATGGTTGAGGGGCTATTTTCCCACCTATTTCTGCTTGGAATGATTTCAATATCATAGGGTCTGTGAGCGTTTCTGTGAGCTTTTCTATGTCATACATGAGCCTGGTGTAGTAAAGATTGTTTAGTTTCTTGAATGCCATTGTCAGTGATCAACAAGTGGTCGCTCCCCATGTCATATTCGGGGAAGCTTGCTATGTTGACGCCTGATCGGAAGGGTGTAGCCAGTGGTGGTGATGTTCACCGCCTGGGCTATTCCAGATTCATTTTCTTGATTGCTTGTGTGGTGCCATAGTGGCGGTCAGTACAAGGTCATTGAAGGTGGCGACCTCAAGGAGCATTAGTCCCTTGTCATTAGAAGTTCCATTGCAGCATGGTCCATATGCACCACCCAAATTGCCCTGTGTATCTTTTCCATTTTTGCATCCCAGTCATTTTTTCCATTATAATCACGTGCACATAAACAACAAGATAGGAACCTGTTTAACTCTTTCTCCTCTGTGAGAAAAATCATCTTCTCAAATTTGAATCGGTTGCAATTTTGACTACCCTCGAATCTGTGTCCCAGCTGTTTATTACTGTGATGATATTTTTGAAATGGGAAGACAATTTAAGCAAACAAAATGGTAGCAGGCGACAAATATTGCATACGACAATTGATGGTGTCAAAAGAATTTACCGTTTAACTGCGGGAGTGTATTGGCTTTTGTAAACAGTGTACACCCACCTCTAAAAGCCTTCTGATTCACTCTAGTAGTAGTGTTTTGCCTTTCTTAACGGAAAGACTGTATTGTTAAATGTTGATGGGTCATTCTGTTTTCAAAATTTAGCCTTCAAAGGGTTTAATCTGCCCATTCTGCTTTAGTGATAACAGTTGCTCCTTAAAATGTCTAATTTTATTTAATAAAGATGTTAAATAATTCTTTGAAACAGCCATTTTTCATTTTAAAAAAATAAAGATTGTTGCATCTAAAAAAATGTTTGAACTAATATTTATGGGAAGAAAGAATTCTAAATGTAAAACAGATTGGTTGAATGATAATGTAATGTTATTCTCCTAGAATAAAACATGATACATTTTCTATCTAATTCCATGGCCATAACAGTTCTTCTCCTAGAATAAAACATGATACATGTTCTATTTAATTCCATGGCCATAACATTTATGTGTTCATAGTTATGCATATAAATAGGCAGCTAATAAATATTCATAATATGATTATTCCTTATATGAATAGTTCATGTGTAACAGCAAGGCATATAAGCACTATAAAATAGCCCTTTGGCGACGTGCTTGGAAATGTTATGAAGCTAAGCAAAAGACTCCACGGTTACTGGCTGGATGGGTGATCACCAGAGATTGCTGATGGCGCACGTTATAATTGGCGGCAGCGGTGGGACAATTGCCGTACTAGAATTGCCTTATCTAGTCATGTTCCAGGTTTCTTGGTTTGAGAATTCTCGGAGGGAAAGTAATGTAACAGCGACGCTGTTAGGTATATCTCTTTGCCGGTGAGCTAGCTTTTTGGCGACGTGGTTTAACCCTTCGCTTGCTATTCACGTCAATATACCTACCTGTAAATAGTGAAGACCCTGGTGAGCCAGGAGCTGTCTCATCAGGGTCTGCCCTATTTACAAGTTGATTGTGCGATCAGTGCACTCCACAGCAGTGATTGCACAGCGAACTACTTGTACACAGTGAAGATATATGTAAATATTCAACAGGGCATGGGTAAAGAAGAAGAAATGTGTTTTAAAATTCAGCAAGAGAAGGGTTAAGTGCTTGGAAATGTTGCGGAGTTTAGCAACAACCTGCACTGTTTACTGCCTGGACTGGTGACCGACAGAGACTGTCGGTTGTGCGCGTTGCACATGTTTGTTTGGTTGTATTGTGTACAGAAGACACCCGGGTAGAACCACCGACCTAACGCAATCAAATCGGAAGGCTTCGTCGTATGAAATTCCAAATGACTATGCCGGGATTCGATCCACACGGTTGAGGGTACTACGTGATTACCAGTGGAAGACCGTAACCGCTCCTTCAGGATCTTCACCCTGCTCATAAAGACGCCATGCGGTAGCGTAATACAGGACAAAAGAACCATTTAACCGTTAATATGAATACTGTTTTTCTGTGAAACGCAATACTCACTTTAAACCCATTCCCTCATATCAACGCCTTTTGACGCCTCTGTAATCGTCACTGTTTGAAAATATTCTGATAAATAGAGCATTTGCTCCAAAAGCGCAAATGTTCACAATGGTTTCAAAAGTATAGAAACATAAAAAATCCTGTTTTCTAGTAAATGCTCCTTTTCAGTAGATTTATTCAGAGGTTAGATCTTAAAATAGCCTATATAGGGGGAATGGGTTGCTGTGTTCAATCAGTAAGTGGTCGCTTAACCCTTTATCTGTAATAGACGTCTTTCAACACCTATGGAAACGGGGTAGACTCGTGTCCTGTATGAGTAGGTTGATCATGGTCTGCTCTATTTGTTTATGGAATTACAATGTACATGTATATGGACCGGTTTATACGATTTCTGTGATGGTCAAGATAGCATGCGTGGATATACGATTATAAACATCCAGTTAACAATTATTCCTGACCTCATTATTTCTTATATGTATATACATCAGGTAAATGGTTAGAACTGCTCACCCTCATATAGACACATTTTGACACATTTGCAAACAGAGTAGACCCACGTCAGACAGTTCCGTTTGCTGATGGAATAATATAGACCTAATTCTGAAGTTTTGGTCATGGCCAAAACTTTCATTATTCATGTACAATGTAGTCATGTAGTCATCATTTAACTTTATTTCATATAAACGCTTATGATGCCTTTGCAAACGGAGTAGATCTAGGCCGGGATCTGCAATATTTGCATAATTTCTAGGCAAAACCACCCTTACTACTGAATATTAGAATCGTTCGAAACACTCATTCCGGCAAGTCAATTTTGGATATATGGGTTATAATGGATTAAAACCTGTGATCTTTACAGTAAACCCCCTCCAAACAGGACTTTAATTTTGGTATAAATATTGGTCTTGCAGGCACCTGTTTGCAGGATGAAAACCATACAGAAAACTCCCAGAGGAGCTTTCTGAGTGACTTTTACCCCGCAGTAAGCAGCCACCTGCCATAAGGTATCTAAATTATTTGTCTACTAGAATCCGGTTTAGAGGGGGTTTACTGTATTTATTATGTGGTCGGTTTAATGTGGGTCTGTTGCATTCTGTAAATGTTTGAAACAATAAACAAACAAGACAAAACAACTGTAATTACAGTGACACTGGCATTTTACATTAGTTTCGTAAAGCAGAATATATTTCATACACAGTACTGTACAACCGATCTAAACCGAGCAAACATATTTTATCAATGTCGGTTGTTTTAGCCTTTAGCCTGCAGTTAGCAGATGAGTGATAACCTATGCAAAAAGTTGGGATCCAGATAAGACGCCGAGTAACTCGGCGTCTTATCAGGATCCAAACTATTTGATACTCCAAGCGTGTTGTTGACAATTTTGTCAACTGAAATCGTTGACATTTTCTACCAACAGAAGTTGACCCTTTCTTTTGAATAAACTCCTTTTTTAAGCATCTGGGTCTATGCTTATAAAGCTTTTAGTTGAGTCTGAGTTTCGTTCTCAAGCTTTTGATTGGTCAGATTTGAGTTCTCAAGCTTTTGATTGGTCAGATTTGAGCCAGAGGCTCAAATCTGACCAATCAAAAGCTTGAGAACGTACTCAAACTCAACTAAAAGTTTTATAAGCATATATCCTGATCAGGGTTTGCTCTATTTGCTAATGAAATTTGAAAGATGTGATCCTTCACTTTCTAAAATGGCTAAAATATCCTACCTGCCATATTTCAACTATCTTGTCCATGACTACTCAATTGTATTCAGTAGGTATTGAAATTTTGAATAAATATGGAACAGGGAAAGGGTTAAATAACTGCTTAATGAGGATCAAAGCCACGCAGAAAGTTCCCGCTTGAGCTTTCTGCACGACTTTCATCCTACATTAAGCAGTCACTTGCCTGAACACAGATCAATTCTTCCCCACTAAACGTTCGATTTAGAAAGGTTTAACTGCACTGTTCTGCTTAACCCATTCCCTCATATTTACGGCTTTTGACGACTCTGTAAAAAGTCACTTTGTGAAACCATTGTGATAAAAAGAGCATTTGCTCCTATAGGAGCAAATGCTCTATTTATCACAATTGTTTCAAACTACAAGATTCTAAAATTTCCTTTTCTCTAGTTAAAGCTCCTTTTCGGTAGGTTTATTCAGGGAGATTGGGTCTAAAAATAGCGTATGAGGTAATGGGTTAAACATTAACCATTTTAAAATATAACATTTCGGCTACAAAATTTTTGGTTTTCTTCAGTTCTTACACTATATTTTTCTGCATTGTTTTTTATTCAAAAATGGTTTTACAACATCAAAGAGGCTGTATCCTGATGAGTTCTGGGCGACGCATCTGGGTACAAACTGTTTTCAAAGGTCATCAATATTGAACAATCATATAGTTCCATACGCAAAGAGCAGACCCTGATCAGACGGGTGCATCGTCTGAACTTGGTCTACTCTGTTTTCAAAGGCGTGAAATGGCAATTCCTAGTTTTGTTCCATTTCTTTTCAAATATATATTCAGAGCGTCAAACAGTGTGGATCCCGGCGAGGTCTCTTCCATCTGGATTTAACCCCCATTCCCTCACGGGCTATTTTTAGATCCAACCTCTTTGCATAAATCTACCGAAAAGGAGCATTAACTAGAGAAAAGGAAAATTTTAGAATTTTGTAGTTTTGAAACCATTGTGATAAATAGAATAGTTGGTGTCATTACGTCTTACATGAATATTCAAGATGAAAAACAAACACTTTTCGGCATAAAGTTAATGCATAAAAATCCTGATGGAAAACAATAACATAGTATTAGACAATAAATAGTAGCTCTAGGCGAAATGTAAAACAACAATTTAAAAGTGATGTTATGTTGAATTCATTAACTCTTTAACTAATACAACCCACGCCTTTGCAAACAGAAAACTCAGATCAGACGTTGTGGTGTGCGGTGGTCTAGTGGTAACGCGCTTGCCTATCAGTCCGGATGTCCGGGGTGCAGGAGCTGTCTCATCTGGGTCTTCACTATTTACAGGTAAGTATATTGACGTGAATAGCAAGCGAAGGGTTAATTTGGCATTTAAAAAATGCTTTCTTGGCCATGACAGACACTGTAAAATCAGATCTATATATTATTTCATAAGCAAACAAAGTAGACCCAGATCAGACGGCTCTTACAGGAAAATGGTTAATATAGTTTTCAAATGTATGTTTTGATTCTAGTACTTTTTTGTGCAAAGACCTTACATACTTGATATAGAAATACACGTGGACGACACATAAAAGCAATTACATTTTAAGTAAAGTAAAATTTCCCTTTAACGACATGTCTAACTATGTACCTTAAGGACAGGTGGTAACTTAATACAGGTCTAAAGTTATGCAGAAAACTTCCATAGGTTTTCTGCATTACTTTCGCTCACAATTGCATAACCACCTGCTGTTTAAGACCCCCATATTTACATATACCATCTGGTCGCTGTAGAAAGATTCTGTTGTACAATTCTTTAAACGCCCCCACCCACTTCCATAAAAATCGACGCCCCATCTGAAATCCTAGATCCGTACCTGAAAACTGTCATTTTTCAGATATTGCTCCTCATTATAATCGAAATATACAATACAGTTTGAATAAACCTTTCGTAAGTGAATCCTCAATAGAACGCTAACTGTAGTTGTTATGACATATGGTAGCTGAATGCAGGACAAAAACTTCAAAACAAGTTTTCATGATTAGTTTTGTCTTCTATGAATAATAAAGATTAAATGCCAGTGACGAAATATTAATTTGATTTCAATCAATACATGTTTATGCGTTTTTTTACTGACATTTAGAAAAATATCACGCTTTATAGAGTACTTTTTTGCACCCGAACAATTAATTATTTTGAAATAGTGTTGACTTAGTTTTCAAATAAACGAGAATACTTGTTAAAGGCAGACATCCGATGAAACAAAATTACTCAATAAAATCCGCCAACAATACACAAACATTCCTATTATGTTCTATACTGAAAAGCATATTAATGTTAGGTTCTTTAATTGTTGCCTCGGACATAAATTTAAGCGCGGGAAAATCTGGCGTGAATCTCGCAGTGGACTAAATGTGTCCCGCTCGTTTTTCCAATCCCCTTAATTATAGACTATGACAAAAAAGATAAAATTTGTGTTTTACATTTTACATCAAACTTAAAGAAGGTGGGGTGGATTATAAATATGAATTTCGATATCTCGAACTCGGATAACTCGAACTTCGTGTTATTCGAACTAAAATTTTGATCCTTCCAAAAACAAAACTTACATTACAAAATTGCTTTAAAATATATCACTACGAATATCTAGAAACACGCGTGACAGCTTAATGCAGCATAAAGTAATACTGCACGGGAGCTTTCTGCATTACTTTAGACTTGCATTAAGCTAAAATTAAGATCCATCTTATCAGGATCTGCTCTGTTTGCTTATGAAACAATATAGATCTAATTCTGCAGTTTCTGCCAAAATCAGAACAAATACTTTGTTCATGTACAGTAGAACCCCGCTAATGCGACCACTTAATGAATAAACATGGGTGTCTTTATAAGCAGGTGGTTGCTTAATGCAGGACAAAAGTAATACATTTTGTCCTGCATTAAGCTTCCACCTGCCTCTAGCACCCAGAATTATACCCCTGTTAGGTGGTCGTATTAGCGGGGTTTTACTGTATTATTATATACAGTGTAAAAAACCCTGCAAGTGACTACTCCTTGTTTCATTATTTCTCACATGCATATTCATTAGGTTATGGGATAATCGAGTTTTACTGTCCTATGATCGACTTGTCCAACGTTCATACATACAATTACCACCCTCTCTCCCATCTCCGTGCGCCCACGTTTGTCATTGAGTGTCAATTAGAAATATCATGGGCCTGATTCAAGAGATCTTCTTTCTTGGAAATCAATTTTAAACAATTTCCAGCACATATTTTTCTAGCAAACAAATAGTGATGAATGTGTCCAGCACTTCCAAGTGATATTCCATGTTAACAAGCGGCAAAAATAAAAGATAATTCTAACACTGAGATTTCGCATGCTATCCCATAGAGAAAACTCCTCGATTTCAACAACGACGGTTCACTTTAGGAATAAATTTCCACCAAACCAAACTAAAAAGGCCGGTGTTCAGAAAAGAAACGTGTTTTGTTTGTTTGTCGGGTTTTTTTCACGTATTTTACTCTCACATTATTTCAGGTACAAATACAAACACGTTTGGAACATTTTGTTTGCTTTAATAAAATCCTGTATTTGAAGAAGACGCCTTTATATATGGCAGACCCAGATCTGAGGTCCTTGTAATAGTCGTCGGATCAGGGTCTGCTCTGTTTGACCATGGACTATTGACTACAGTTTCTGCCATGGCCAAAATTCCTGTATCCATCTGGGTCCATGCTTATAAAGCTTTTAGTTGAGTCTGAGTTCTGTTCTCAAGCTTTTGATTCTTCAGATTTGAGTTCTCGAGCTTTTGATTGGTCAGATTTGAGCCAAAGGCTAAAATCTGACCAATCAAAAACTTGAGAACGAACTCAGACTCAGCTAAAAGTTTTATAAGCATGGACCCTGATTATAAAAAAAATCTAACTATTACAGTAGATACTCGCAAATGCGACCACATATCTTATTAACATATGAGTCTGTAAAAGCAGGTTACTTAATACAGGGCAAAAGTAATGCTGAAAGTTCCTTTATGAGCTTGCTGCATCACTTTTAATCTACATTAAGCTGTCATCTGTTTTAAAAATACATAATTATATTTCGTTTGAATAGCCGTTTTAGCGAGACTTTACTGTATTAATTTAACCCATTCCCTCATATTGACGACTTTTGACGCCTCTGCAAAACCATTGTGATAAATAGAGCATTTGCCCCTATAGGAGCAAATGCTCTATTTGTCATAATTGTTTCAAACTACAAAATTCTAAATGCTTCCTTGTCTTTAGTTAATGTTCCTTTTCGGTAGATTTATTCAAAGTGGTTGGGTCTAAAACTAGCCTATGAGGGAATGGGCTAAAAACACGGGGTCTCAAGGAAACGACTTCACACTGGATGTCTCACTTGTTTCGAAACTGTTTGAAAAATGCCATTATACAGTAAACCTCTCTCAAGCGCACATTCAATATAGTATAAATGTCAGTCTTGGAGACAGGTGGTAGCTAAATGCTGGATGAAAATCATGCAGAAAGCTCCTCTATACTGCAATAAAACACTAAGGGCGTTTAACTATTTCCCTGTTGAATATTCATTTTAAAAATTACTGACATCGTGACTATTTATTAACTAAACTTTTATACATGTAATGGCGTATGCACGGAATGTTTGATGTTAGTATGAACTGTAGAGTCTGATATATTATTAATTCATAAGCAAATAACACAATGCAGATCCAAATCAGACGGCTCTTACCGAAGTCTTCTGTATCCATGCTTCTAAAACTTTTAGTTGAGTCTGAGTTCGTTCTCAAGTTTTTGATTGGTCAGATTTGAGCCTTTAGACCAATCAAAAGCTTGAGAACTCGCATCTGACCAATCAAAAGCTTGAGAACGAACTCAGACTCAACTAAAAAGTTTTATAAACATGGACCCAGAATGCAAAGGCGAGAGCAACCAGCTTGAATTCTAATAAAAAAAAAGTTACTCGGGTCTAATATGGATGTTGTTTGTAAACTCAGCTAATTTATATTCATGGTGTCATTATTCCTTACATGAATATTCATCAGGCAAAAGGTCAAAATGCGTGACCGATTTATTGATCTTAGCCAACTCAGTTCGCATGCACCTAGAAGAAAAAGATGTTTAACCCTTTCCCTCATATAAACGTGTTTTCACGCATTTGCAAACAGAGTAGACCCAGATCAGACGGCTCCTAGAGGAGCCGTCTGATCAGGGTCTGCTCTGTTTGCTATTAGAATTTGATAGATCTGTTTCTTTACTTTCTAAAATGTCTACAATGTCCCACCTTCAAGAATTCTTTATAACAATTTTATTAATGAATATTCAGTAGGTACTGAAAATTGACCTAGATATAGAACATGGAAAGGGTTAAAGCGACAGGCAGTACATCTGATATTTATTCAATATTAACCGACATGGCAAATCTGTTGTAGACACCTTTTTACTGTGTCGGCATTGTCTTCCTTTGTCTATTGAAATGTGATCCCTTAACATACAGGCATTAATACCTTTAACCCATTACCTCATAGGCTATTTTTAGATACAACCTCTTTGAATAAATCTACCGAAAAGTAGCATTACATTATTATTATTATTTTATTATTATTATTATTATTATTATTATTATAAGCGCTTCACATAGATGAAATCACTAACCGGAACGATCCGCATGATTACCTATCCAGACAATGAAAGATGTACAATATATATGAAATCGCTAGCCGGAAGGAACTACATGATTTTCCATCCGGTCAGTGAGAGATATGCAAAAGATATACAATAGATATGAAATCACTATCCGTAAGGAATAGCATAAACTGTATTAACAAACTTGATACAGACAAGTTGACTGAAAGCCATGCTCATCAATATCACAAATTAGAATAATCTGTATTAACAAACTTGATACAGACAAGTTGAATGAAAGCCATGCTCATCAATATCATAAATTAGAATAAATGGGCTGACTGAAAATCATTCCATTTATATGACTATTGGGTCAACTTTTATCTAACTAGAGAAAAGGAAAATTTTAGAATTTTGTAGATTGAAACCATTGTGATAAATGGAGCATTTGCTCCTATAGGAGCAAATGCTCTATTTATCACAATGGTTTCACAAAGTGACTTTTACAGAGTCGTCAAAAGTCGTCAATATGAGAGGAATGGGTTAATACTTTTAAAGACAATATTGTCTTAGATCTTTTCTTTTAGGAAACTTTTTAGAATCATAAATGGTGAGAATCATTTAAATTAAACTTGAGCTTTTAAATATAATATTTGTATATATCTTATATGTATTTTTCAATACATGTATGCTAAACTTTATCCTATATTTACAGGATGTTTTGTTTTAAAGTGTTATTGTTTCATGTTACTATAGTCGGCAAATAGCTTCTGATATAGCTAATGTTATTTGTTGTAAACCCGGCTGAAAATAAAACTTCTTGTATCTTGTAACCCTTTCCTTCGTAAATATTCGTGTCAGAAATGATGACATCGTGAATATTCATTAGCTTAGTTCGTTTATTACAGGATAGTTTGGCCATGACAGAAAATATAGAATAAGATCTATATCACCACATAAGCAAACAGAACATATCCTGAAGGATTCGTCTGGTCTGGGTCTTTTCTGTTTGCAAATGTGTCAAAATGCGTCTCTATGGAGTATGGAGTTAAGTATATGTTCAAGTCAGTTAAACCTTTCCTCCATAAATACGCCTTTCTATGCATTTGCAAACAGAGTAGACCCAGACCAGACGGCTCCTATAGTAACCGTCTGATCAGGGCCTGCTCTGTTTGCTTCGAAAATAATATAGATCCGATTCCATAGTTCTTACTTTGGCAAAAGATCCATGTGTTAATATGTCACTTTAATAATTAATCTAATTAAAATTTAATTCTGCATGTAGGAGCCGTCTGATCTTGGTCTTCTCTGTTTGCAACGACTCAAACGACATCTCAGTTACGTTAAGGACAGCTGTTGATGAAATAATTTTAACGTTTAAAAACAGGTTTGGATCTAAATCCAACGCTAAGCTAATTAGCGACTCATCAAAATACAGACTCATTTATGAGGACACTCGTGTTGTTTTTTGGACACAAATGCAAAGGAGCATCTACTTCAAGAAATGTACCAGATGACGGGTGTACAGATTATCGCTTGCTCAGTTTGACCAGTGCCAGAGATGTTCATTGCACAAACAGCAAAACCTTTTTGAAAAGAAGCATTAACTCTTTCGCTGCCAATGTCGCAACTATGATTACCTATGCAAACCGTTTGGATCCAGATGAGACGCCGAGTAACGTCTCATCAGGAACCAAATTGTTTGTTACTGTGACTATGTTTTGAAACAAAAATGAAGCAAAAATTAAACAATGAAAATGGTAGCAGATGACAGAATTTGGCAGCGAAAGAGTTAATGGTGTCTGTTTATTGCAGAGTGAAATTCGTGTGTAGAAATTAAGCTCCCGAATGAGCTTTCTACATTACTTCTTCCTATATTAAGCTGCCACCGATAATGATACGCATTAGAGTGTTCGGATTAGCTAGGTCAATGCTGGATGAAATGTGCTAGTCCATAAAATGAATTCAAAAGGTATAATGTTTGTTTTTATGTTTGAAACTTGAATCAAAAATAGAATTGCAGATATATTGCCCTAACTATGAATAGGGCGGATATTATATCAATAAACCGATGGCTAGTAAATAGTTCGCTGCAAAAATTGTCGTCTGCTTCAATTTTATTTTTGAATGTTCTTCCTTTTTTATTAAAACAACACAATCGCAGCATCAAACAGTTTAGATCCTGATGAAATGTCGAATTACTCAGAATATTGTCTGGATCCAAACTGTTTGCATCTATGTAATCACATATTCGTCATTGACTGCGAAAGAGTTAAAACAAATAACGATTTGAAATTTACATCTGTAATAAATATGAATACATTGTATGGTGTCATTAAACCATTACCTCATAGGCTAATTATAGATCCAACCTCTTTAATAATTTCTACCGAAAAGGAGCGTTTACTAGAGAACATAAAAACTTTTACATTTGTGTAAATGCAAATGCTCTATTTATCACAATTGTTTCAAAAAGTGACTTTTACAGAGGCTTAGAAAGGCGTATAAAATGTATGGAGGAAAGGGTTAAACCTTCTCCTGTTAACACATTACTGACATTTGCAAACAGCTTGGATTCAGATGAGACGCGCTGAGTAACATTTGTATGTGTGATAGAAGCTGTCTGCTGAATGCAGATCGAAAATACAACTGAAATTGAAAAAAATACGTGTCCTATTAATATAAGATTGATGATGTCGTTTTCATTAAATTTTGCAGCGTATTTGGACCCATGTCTGATTATTATTTATATAATTCAGGTGTTTCATATTTAGAATTTCTGGAACGAACTTGTGACTTCTTGATTACTAACTTATCACTCTGACACAAACAACAACAACAACAACAACAAAACCAACAAAAAGGGAAAATCGTACAGTTATTGGTAAATTAAAATCTAATATTTCAGGAAATTGCAAACGCCTCAACACTGATGTCAACAGTCCTACATCTACTATAAAACATCGCTGGATCAATTTCTCGTCCTGCTATAAATTTTGCCTTTATGGTGGTGTTTCAAGATTCATTGCTTTGTGTCAACCACCTTGGATCCTGGTCTTATCAGCCATATTGGGTCCAGAACCCATAATCATCAGTGTGTGACCTGGATCCAAACTGTTTGCAAATGATCGGTCGCTATTCGCGACATATGGGTTAATCCTCTGAATGCTGGAAACGAGTGTAACGGCATTGGAAACAAGGTTGATCTAGATCAGTAGACCTTTGTTAAGAGTTTTACACTGTTTGTCTTTCATATATACCCTATAGTAGAATCTACTGAATGGACCCATTAAATTATAATAAGCCATTCCATTTTGAAAATTCAGCAGTCAGGGGTTAATAGTTTCAACTTTCAAGAGCACCTGGAGTAAACAGGATGTGATATAAATGTGTTCAGGATGTAAACATTTATCCCATCCATATCAAATTAATGACATTTGCAAACAGCTTGGATCCAGATGAGACGCCGAGTTACTCGGCGTCTCATCAGGATCCAAGCTGTTTGACATTCTGTTAGTAGCTTCTCAAATATTGTAATGATTCGGAAATAAAGAAAATGTCCCAAGTGATAGTTTGAGCAGACATTATTTTTACATCCGGGTAGGTGTTAACCATTAGAAAACTACATGTACAATATCAATACTAAATTGTCGACTACACGGTGACTTCCTTAATCCTTTACTCCATGCATTCGTGTCAGAAATAAAGACTGAATGAATATCAAATAGCTTTTCTATAATGGCATATTAACATTGTATTTTTTAACCCATGACATATTTTTTTAGAACCAAATATATATTATTTCAAAAGCAAACAGAGAAGACCCTAATCAGACGGCTCCTATAGGAGCCGTCTGATCTGGGTCTGCTCTGTTTGGAAATGTTCCAAAAGGCCTCACTATAGAGTAAAGATCCGATTTGCTTCTTGTCTCTGTACTATGGATATCGACATTAGCGTTTGAGTTTGAAGAAGTCTCGTATGATGTTGATCAGGTGTCTCTGATCTAGATTTAGACTAATTGTGCATGTGAAGGCAAGTTCAGTTGTAATTATATCTCTTTAGAACTTGTGGTTAGCCAACTCGTGTCTACATTTATAAGTGTTTCGACAGTGTCATTTATCAAAATCAAGAAGCATCCCATATACGTTGTTCTTCAAGTGAAATTGAAAATGGGTTTTTGTCATGGCAGAAGCTGTAGAATCAGACTAGACGGCTCTAGACGAGTCGTCGGATCTGGCATTTAACTAGATACGATAACGTAGCTCTATTCCTAAATAGAAACTGGACGCTAGTCATTATCAGTCTTACAGCTACGATATCGCATCTAGCATTTAACTACTCTGTTCGCAAAGCATTTAAATGTTAAATTAACAACACTCCTTAACAACATTAATACAATAAGTGTTCAAATATTTTTGTGCAGAGACATATACATACATATGCAAGCATATTTCTCTGTCTTGTGTCAGTACGAGGTGAAACTTAAACCTAATTGCCATATTATACACTACTACTGCTACTACTACTAGTAGTATTACTACTACTGATCTACTAGTTCTACTACTACTACTAGTAGATCTATTACTAGATTCTACTAAGTTACCTCTCCGCCACAACCACCACCACCGTCACTACTACTAATAATAACCATCATCATTAGCAGCAGCAGTAGAATCTACAAAATCACCATCTGATTCAGCCTCAACATCATCAATATCATCATCATCAGCACCATCATCATCATCATCGTCATCATCATCATCATCATCACCATCATCATCAACAACAACAACAATAAAATAACAATAACAATAGTTGCATTATTGTCATTAGTTAAAAAAATGATTTACGGACGTTTCGGTAAATGACCAGTTCGGTAAATTGATTTTATATAGTGAATGTTCCGGACGTTTCGGTAAAAAGGTAAATTATAGTAATTAAAGGTTTATATACCGGTATATCACACCTTTTACTGGCGGATAGCGTTTGATCTGTAGTCACTTTTATCATTATAAATGGGTTGGGTCTAAACTATACGATGTAGTTATAGAAAGGGTAAATTTCTATGCCAAATCGGAATAATCCTTATGAAACTGGGAAATCGAAAAAAAAGAAGAAAAAGGTGAAATTGAGTTCCATTTGAATGTATTTGCAACCCAAAATTAAAATTAGTCCTCTGATCAGGATCTACCATGCAGACAGGGATGTAATAAAAACACGAAAACCCCTATTTGAGTTGAAAAAATTAGAATCTACTTTAATTTTAGCGAGTTTAAAATTTTGTGTTCCTCAAATATAGAAATAAGTTTATTACAATATTTATGATTATATCATTAATATTACGATTATTAATAGCAATCATTTCACCTTTAGGATTAATACCAGTTTTGCTTTATATTAGAATTATTAAAAATAGGACTGGATCATGTTATCCTGTCACGCATATTTATATAAAAAAAATAATATTTCAGACCCCGAAGCGTGGTCTGTAAATTTGCGGCACGTCTTTAATTATTGTTTGCCATTAATTGTGCCGTCGCCTGTAATCAATTAATCAATTAACTAATTAACAACCTCGCTACACCCAACTTTTTAATAAGATGAGCACTACTTCATTGTCAAAAAGTTTGAATCCTGACACCGAGTAACTAGACGACGGATCAGAATCCGAAGTTTTTAACAAAAAATAAGAGTATAACAACGACTCCTTCTCTGTCTGGTAAAACAGTGTAGACCCAGACCATCAATTGGTTTAATCCTTTCACTGCCTTATATATTTTCTAACAGTTTGGGTCCGTAAAGCGATGACTGATCAGAATTCAAAGTCTTTCACACACAAAACGAATATATAACAGTTGATTTGACTCATTGGGCAATAGTTTTTTTTTGCAAACAGTTTGGGGTCATTTATAGGTATTATTGAAATAGTGTATATAATTATTATCTTATTGCAAAACTATGTACATATTTTATGGTGAATATTTAATATATATTCAGTACACTTTTCGTTATCATTTATTTTGCCAATATATTACTATATTTAAAAAACTCCAGTTATTTTCAACACCCTTCGCATGTCCATCATATTCATTGTTAGATCAGGATCCATACATTATACAACTAAAACACAGCTGCAAACGTGGCACAAACATCGTCGAACAGTTTCGTTGTTACTGGGAGAGGTGCGATATAAATCTACTTAATCCTTTAATTACTATAATTTACCTTTTTACCGAAACGTCCGGACCATTCACTATATAAAATCAATTTACCGAACTGGTCATTTACCGAAACGTCCGGCACCCAAAAAAATCATCCGTTGAAAGAAGCGTAGTCTTACCCAATTAGCTGACCGTTTTATCCTGGCAGCTAGAAGCTATAAGAAATATATCTATGTTTTTACCATAAGCAAACAGGGCAGACCTTGGTCAGGTTTCTCTACCAGTCGTCGTCTGGTCTGGGTCTACTGTGCTAAGGTGCTAAAATGTGTCTCGGTGGAGAAAAGTGTTAAATTAAGGTTACCCGGAATGTCACGCCGCATTGGCCTGTTGACGTCCGGGGTTTAGGCCGTACTCGTTCGCTGTCGTTTCCTGTCAAAAAATCACATGAAAACAATAACATAGGCGAGGGAATGGAATTATGTCTACAGGTAAGCTATCTCTTGTGAATAAACTTTTTAAAGTGACTGAAATTAAACTTTTTTTGAATGAGCTCTCTTAGCAATAAGAATATAGCCAAAGGCTGTCCGCGAGAAAACAACGACTTTACATCCGCCTCTAGCTTGTATCTTTTTGTAAACAAACTTTCCATTTCATACACGAGATTTCCAGGAATGACATAATGAATAAATAATATATTTTCAGATTTATCACTTTAATGGCAATATCCTAGAATAGCTTCCCACACCACTTGGCGGAATTGATTTAAATTTTGAATTGGGAAATCATCAAATGATAAAGTATTTTTTTTATAAACTTTTACTCAAATAGATAAATGTTGTGAGTGAGTTTAATTGAGTGCAACAGAGTCTGCTCTGTTTGCTTATAAAATAATGGGAATGCCTTTACTTTGCCGGTCCCCAGAAAAGTACCGGAAATAAGGCATATTTACTGTATTTATAAGAGCGATCGAGTGAGAGACCGATAAAGCCGTTTGATAAAGAGTTTTGACCCCAAAATCGGATTCTACGCACCTTTTTATGGTTAGATACATCATTTGGGGGCTGCTTCCCCCAACCCCCTACTAACAACGAACAGGCTTTCAATTGTAGCGAATACAAGATGACATCATTTGTTTACTAGTGCAAACCAACCAAATGACATCACAGCACTTACGCAGAAAAGTAACATCAAGGGACCAGCAAAGTAAAGGACAACTGGTGAAAAGATCGTGTCCTGATTGCAACTCAAACCTGGGACCTCTGGCTTACTGTGCCAGCACTCTAACCACTGACTGACTGAGCTACTGAGCCACAGGATCTGGATTTTCTCGCAGAACTTTACCTGTACTCAATTTAACCCAAACATCACACTACTCCCCCTTTTTCCCTGAGGAACTCGTCAAAACTCATGAGAAATCAGGATGTACACTGTCCGAATTTTTGTTGGATGCCAAAACTGTAACAGCACATCTGGTGAAAAGATCGTAGTCCAACTGGGACTTGAACCCATTGCCTCTGGCTTACACGTACCAACACTCTGACAATAAACCACTGAGCTACCAAGCCACACGATCCAGTACTTATTGATTTTCCAGCAGTTACCTATACCTGAGATATCTGATCCGGGTCTGCTCTGTTTGCAAATGCGTGAAAAAGCTTAAATTTATATGAAAACCATTGCAAACAGTACACCCAGATCAGACAGCTCCTGTAGGATCTACATATGTATCTGATCAGTCTGCTCTGTTTGTTTGTTGAATAATATAGAACTGAGTCTAAAGTTTTAGTGACAGTCAAAAGTTTCCTTGATAATTGTACGGTAATTATAAAACAACTGTCTTTGAATATGCATGCTAGCTGTAATGAATTCTTCAATTAACTTCTATGGTGGAAAGGGGTAAGACCTCACCATTGCAGAGACAATAATCTGACCAACAGACAAGAGCTATTACCCTTTGTATAACCCTTTACTCCATGAATATTCATGTAAAAAACAAGGATCTCATGAATATTACCTGGTTTAATTGTTATAATAGCACATGGACACATGACATTTTTGCTGTGACAGAAACTGTAGACTCATATCTATAATATAACATAGCAAATAGAGCAGACCCTGATCAGACGACTCCAATAGGAGCTGTCAGATCTGGGTCTATTCTGTTTGCAAAGGCATAGAAAGGCGTATTTATTGAGACTGAGTAAAGGGTTAAGAGTAAATTTGATAGACTAGCCCCTACATGTACTCAAATGTCTTCTCAAATGATAATCAGTACGTAATAAAGCTTTTATAAGGTATTACAATGTATTACCTTCAAAGATTTATTATTAGGGCTGTGCAATTAAAATGCAGTAGCCTTATAGGTATCACATTTTCTTTCTGTCTGGCCATTCGTCCATCAACACTTTTGATGTGACGTGATAACTCAAATAATACTTCACATATTGATTTCATATTCAGGGCATATGCTTATAATCATCAGAGGATGACGCCTATAGTTTTTGGGTTGAACCAGAACACTGTCTAGAGTTATCTGCCCTTGATTACAGGTCCCTCACTGAGTCAGTTTTCTAACTCATTCCTTGGTTATGTTATTTATTTATCTATATAAGATTAAGATGTGATAAATGAAAATGGAACTGTTTTACTTTTGCCTTTGTCTTTTGCAGAATCTCAGTTGACAGTTGTTATAGAGTAATATAACAGCAAGCAGCTGTCTCAAAGAAATGGGAACTACAAAAGATGCTGAAAGGAAAATCCTTGTGGAGTTGACTGGCCTCCTACTGAAAAATGGTAAGTTAGTTGTATTAAAAATCACTGCAACTCTTTAAATGCTGAGTTTTCTAAGTGGAACGATTGATTAATCATTATATTATTGTTTAACAATATAAAACATTTACCCTTTCTGATGTATAAACACTTTTTCCTGCCTTTCACGTTTGCATAGTAGACTCAGATCAGATGTCTCCATCTTATCAGGGTCTACTTTATTTGCATGGTTTCAAAACTACACAATTCTAAAAGATTCTAACATGTTTGTGTTTATAGATTTACCCAATCAAATTATAAAATAACTAAGGTGCAATTATAGCCGGATAAGTTGTGGTGAAACAGTTGATAGGCCTTAGACTGTGTGGCTTGCTAGCTTTGTCAGTAGAGTGTTGGCATGGTAAGCCAAAGGCATAGCTCTATAATGAGCAATATACAAATTGGTTCTAATATGTAATAATAATAAGCGTATCAATGATGAATGTTGCATCTTAATTCTTGCCTTTCCTGAGGAAAATCAGACGTTTGGAGAGTGCATTTTAGACCCAGATCTGTCACTATCACTTGTCAGAATCTTAAATAGTGTTTCCACTTATGCTGCAAACAGTGCTGAATCTGATCAAACACCACAGCAGACCAGAGTCTTTGCTGTTTACAGTGTCATAAGGCTTATTTTCTTACATGGCTCATATGTGTGACATAAGGATAGGAAAGTGTTTATCATCTATTTTGCTTGCTTTTCTCCAATATGAACATCTTAGTAAGAATAATTGTTACTAATATAAAGGATCCAAGGAGAAACTGAATCTGTCTTGTTTTGCACAAGTATAACCAACCAGAGCAATCATCACATCCGAAATCTATTGTTATAGCTGAACAATGCATTTCCACCACTCCAACTACTTTTTTTGTTGTAAACAATAAAGGTTGGACAAGTGGGAACACACCATAATTATATCTAATTCTACAGTTTCTGCAATGTTAAAAAATTCACTTCTTAACCCTTTCCCCCATAGGCTATTTTTAGACCCAACCTCTTTGAATAAATCTACCAAAAAGGAATATTTACTATGGAAAAGGAAAACATTTTTAGAATTGTGTAGTTTTGAAACCATGCTGATAAATAGAGCATTTGCTCCTATGGAGCAAATGCTCTATTTATCACAATGGTTTCAAAAAGTGACTTTTACAGAGGCGTAAAAAGGCGTATTTATGGAGGAAAGGGTTAATAATGTTGTTAAAAGTTGGCCATACTTGTAGAGTCATTATCTCTAACAGGAATATTCATAAGGCAAAGTTTGAAAAGGTGTACCTGCCAGAGAAGTTTGAATGGCAAACCATGCAGATCCTGATCAGGAGCCATCTGATCTGGGTGTGCACAGTTTTCAAATTGCAATATACTTATTTCTCACATTCAAAGGATTATGATAAATTTGTCTGCCTTTGTAACACTGGATAAACCTGTTGTAATGTCACCTACTCTTTACTTTTTACACCCATAAGCAGAGCAACAGATAAAGGTGCATACTCAAATGCTAAAATTGTCATTTCTCCACCAAACCCTATGTTGTGACCACTCTTTAGAATCGTGTCGAAAAGAGGATTCTAGAGTGGTCACAACATAGGGTTTGGTGGAGAAATAAACTAAAGTAACAGATGTCTACAAAACATGTTGTATGCTGCAATCCTGATACAGATAGTTAATGTTCTTCCTTCATCTCTTCTTAAAAGTTAAGTCAGAGTATCCAGTAGTCTGGATCCTGTTTAGGCACCCAGTTACTCAATATCTCATCTGGATTGAAACTGTTTGCATAGGTTATTGCATATTTGTTGCTAGTGTATATACAGAGTTACACAGGTACCACTACGCTAATGTTGTACATACAATTACTTAAAACCTCTCTAAACCGGATGTTAAATTTGGCATAAATTTCGGTATTGGAGACAGGTGGCAGCTTAATGCAGGGTGAAAGTCATGCAGAAAGGAGCTTTCTGCATGACTTTCACCCTGTATTAAGCAGCTACCTGCCTAAAAGTGTCTAAATTCTTCTCGTCTAGAATTCCGGTTTAGAGGGGTTTTACTGTATATCTAAAGCCTTATACTGGAATAATGGTGAGGTTGAAGGTCCATGAATTGTGACAACCAGACCTTTTTTCTGGCATCTACACAGGTCCATTCCCAATGCAAAATGAGTAACATTTTCCCATTGTCAGTGAAAAATCCCAACAGAGACCAAATATTGATTAAAAAGCTAAATCAACTGTAAAATAAGGTAGAAGGGGACCAAAATTGCTTTCAAAATCATTGACTTTTACATGTTAAAAAATTCACAAATTATTAAAATGCATTTTCATGAAATTGCCGGAAATATGCATGACCATGGTAGTTATAAATCTTTTACTCAGTAGGTATGTCTGTGCAGACAGTTGATCCAGATCGGACAGCTCATGTTGGATCTGTCTGATCAGGGTCTGCTCTGTTTTGCTTATGGAGTTATATAGATCTGATTCTACAGTTTTCATCATAGCCAAAATTGTTCCTGTTCATATGCCATTATAAATTATAAATATTCATATATACATGAACATTATTTCTTACATGAAATTCATTTAATTTATTGAATATTCATTTTGTAAAGGGTTAAATCGGAGTATTTCATACAATGTCCTTTAACCGTTTACTCCATATAATTATACACATGTTTATGCCTTTACAAACAGAGTAGACCCAGATCAAATGGCTCCTGAAGGAGCTATCTGGTCAGTGGCCAGGGTCCGCTCTGTTTGCTTTTTATATAATATAGATCTAATTCTACTGTTTCTGTCATGATAAACAATTATTTTGTTCATAGTGCCATTATAAAATTTCTGTAATATTCATGATCGCATTATTTATTTCCTGAATGTTGATGGAGTAACTGTAAAAGTTTAAACACATCTTTATTATTTCCTCATTGCGTTCTTAATTTTTTTTACGCTAAGTATGTCTCCCTCTGCACAAATTGTTGTCTGCTACAATTCTAAAAAAAAAATATTTTTCATTTCTTGTATCTGAGTCTCAAACAGTTTGGATCCTGATGAGATGTCTAATCTAGATCTATTAACAAAGGTCATCACAAAATGGTCTGTACAGTAAAACCTCCCTATAATGGCCACTAAATTGTGTTAATTAGTTGGTATTTAGAGCATGTGGCTGCTTAAAGCAAGGTGAAAGTAAAACAGAATGCTCCTATAGGAGCATTCTGTTTTACTTTCACTTTCCTTGAAGCAGCCGCCTTCCTTTAACACAAAATATTTGATTTAATTAAGTGGCCATTATAGTGAGGTTTTACTGTATAGTGTTGAAAGTTCTAAGTAATAAAAATTACTGTTTTGTCACTGCAGCAGAGAAAGTGCTTGAAGGCGAGACAAAAGTTTGTCTTACCACATCCTCCCTGGAAATTCTGGTCTCAAACTTCCGAAGGTATAGTGAGAGAGGGGAGGAGGATAGGAAGGCTGAAGAAAGCTCAAGTAGAGAACAAAAGAGACACGCAGCTGAACTGAAACAATGGAAAGAGAGCATAAGAACATTGATAGATTTTGTACTGAAGATAAAGGCACTGAAGGTAAATACGGCAAGCTTAACCCTTTACTCCATAAATACGTCTTTCTACGGCTCTATAAAAGTCACTTTTTTCTAAACCTTTGTGATGAATAGAGCATTTGCTCCTAAGGAGCAAATACTCTATTTATCACAATGGTTTCAGAACTACAAGATTCTAAATTTTTCCTTTTCTCTAGTTAATGCTCCTTTCCGGTAGATTTATTCAAAGTGGTTGGATCTAAAAATAGCCTATGAGGGAATGGGTTAACCCATGACATCCTTGCAAACAGAGTAGACCCAAATGAGACAGCTCCTGTAGGAGTCATCTGACCAGGGTCTGCTGTTTGCTTATATATGGAATGATACAGACCTGATTCATAATATCATTATTTCTTACTTGGTTATTCATGTAGTTAACCCTTTTCTTTATGTAAACGCCTTTTCATGCATCTGCAAACAGAGTAGACCCAGATATCAGACTGCTCTTATAGGAGCCGTCTGATCAGGGTTTGCTCTGTTTATTTATGATATATTAAAGATATGATTCTACAGTTTCTGCCATGGCCCAATTTGGATATGTCTGTTTCTTTACTTTCAAAAATGGCTACGATGTTCCACCTTCCATATTTCCTTAAAACTATTTTATGCATGAATATTTCAGTAGGTACTGAACTTTGGAATAAACATAGAACAGGGAAAGGGTTAACTGGTATATTGGCAAACATTTTAGATTCAAAAAGACATTAACCCTTCCCTCCATAAATACACCTTTCTAGGCCTCTGTAAAAGTCCTTTTGAAACCATCGTGATAAATAGAGCATTTGCTCCTAAGGAGCAAACGTTACTTATTTATCACAATGGTTTCAGAACTACAAATACTGAAAAATTTTCCTTTTCTCTTGTTAAAGCTCCTTTTCGGTAGATTTATTTAAAGAGGTTGGATCTAAAAATAGCCTATGAGGGAATGAGTTAAGTATTTTAGCTCATGGTATTATTAGCTGTATAAAGGTGTGTTTTCTATAAAACAGGAACTTAACTGCTATTCTGTTGTTGTAATTGTTACTTACTTTGAGAAACATTGCCAAACAATTTTGATATTGATGATTATGATACCCGAGTAAGTTAACCTTTTACTCCATAAATACACCTTTCTATGCCTTTGAAAACAGAGTAGACCCAGATCAGACAGCTCCTGTTGGAGCTGTCTGATCAGAGTCTGCTCTGTTTGCTTATGGGATAATATGAATATGATTCTACTGTTATTGATTTGGCAAAAACTTCATGTGTTAATATGTCATTTTAAGAATTAATCTAATTAATATTCATGGTGTCATCATTTCATACATGAATATTCATGGTGTAAAGGGTTTGTGTCTCATCTGGATCCAGGCTGTTTGCAAGTGCTAGTCAGATCACACTGAATCTGACATGTTTATTTTGTTTCAGATAATTAATTCAACCCATACCATGAGGGCCCCAATTCAAGTTGCCAGATTTTCGTCGCTGCAAGTTCTGGAGGTGAAGAAGGTCCCAATACATATGTTAGAGGGCCTGTCAAAGCTCAGAGGCCAGCTGAAGGAGTTGATTGTCTCTAGGAGCCTTGAAGAATTGAAGGTAAGAAGGTTGATGCAACAAACACTATGTAGAAGACTTACAGGTAAGAAAAATATTGTAGCAAACTGTACCTTGATAAATATTGGTCATTTGAGTTCCTCAGGGGTCAGCTGAAGGAGCTGATTGTCTGTAGGTACTTACATGACTTACAAATAAGGAGACTGATGTTGCAAACTGTACCTTGATACACAAGGGTCATATGCAGAGATCCAGATAAGATGCGTAAATTGAAACAATTTCAAGAATAACTTCTTTATTTCCCCACCAAAGTCTATGTTGTGACCATTCTTTAGAATTGTCTTGAAGAGATGATTCTAAAGAGTGGTCACAACATAGCGTTTGGTGGAGAAATGATGATTTTAGTATTTGAGTACGCACCTTTATCTGTAGCTCTGGTCATATGTTAGAGAGCCTGTCAAAACTCAGGGGTCAGCTGAAGGAGGTGATTGTCTCTAGGAGCCTAGAGGATGTACATGTAAGAACATTGATGTTGCAAACTACTTTGTTACAAAGAGATCATATGAGTTCCATTATGGGGAAAAGCTCCATCTATTAGTCACCGGGCTAAGTCCTTTGGATGAGATTTTAAAAACTGAGGTCCAATGTATCAGTGCTTTACATCTTAACAAATCCAGAGAAACTCTATCAATAATAAGAGTAGGGCATTGTGCCCGGGTTTCTCTGTATCTGCTCCCCACTCTCTGTGGTGTCCAATTAGCCCAAAGTTGGCAGAAACTGACATTCACCCTTTCCTTCATAAATACGCCTTTCTATGCCTCTGTAAAAGTCACCTGTTGAAACCATTGTGATAAATAGAGCATTTGATCCTGTAGGAGCAAATGCTCTATTTATCACAATGGTTTCAGAACTATAAAATTCTAAAATGTTCCTTTTCTCTAGTTAATGCTCCTTTTCGGTAGATTTATTCAAAGAGGTTGGGTCTAAAAATAGCCTATGAGGTAATGGGTTAGTCAACACAACCCACCAACCCTCTGTTAATTCTTTGCAAGCAGTGTGCATATGTACCAGTCCTCTCATATGACGTCATACACTCCTAATTAGCTTCAATATTAACCTCTTACCTGATAAAGATTATTTTTTATGCCATTGCAAACAGAAAAGACTAAGATCAGACACCTGCTGCAGGAGCCATCATATCTGGTTCTGTTCTGTTTGCTTATGGAATTATATAGATCTGATTGTAGTTTCTGCCATGTTCAAAAACTCCCTTGTTCATAATGCAATTGTTAAATTCAAACTACAGTAAAAACGCGATATTACGAAATTTTAATAATGAATAATTTATCATTTGTAGGCAGGTGGCTGCTTAATGCAGGGTGAAAGTCATGCAGAAAGCTCCTCTAGGAGCTTTCTGCATGACATTCATCCTGCATTAAGCTGCCACCTGTGTTGAAGATCAATAATGGTACATATTTGAATGTTCGTAGTATCGAGTTTTTACTGTATTTAATATTCAAAACAGTCTTTATTTCTTACATGAATATCCATCAGGTAAATGGGTAAGAAATTATACATATCATCACTATGTGGCTCTACTGTATATCTGTATTAACTTTCAGGGTATACTCGAGGTCTGTGGAGGGGACCGAGCTTCTGGTCTGGTTTGGTCATGCCTGACAGTTGCCTACCTCGGTTTCAATGATCTGGGAAAGCTTGACAACTCCCTGGTAAGCATTCTGACTTTCTTAAAAATGATTGAGGGATTTTTTAATTGCAGACACTGTAGAATAAGATCTACATGTACTATTTTTTCATAAACAGACAATGCAGACACTGATCATATGGCTCCAACAGGAGTCGTCTGATCTGGGGCTACTCTGTTTGCAAAGGCATGGAAATAGTGTTAAAATATGAGTTAAATTGATATATTCGCAATATCTTTTGGGAAGTTAAACAGATATAATTTGTAAAAATTGCAAACAAGCTGAGAAAGCAATTCATGATTTTTTTTAACCGAGTGTCAGTGATAAGCTTCAGGAATGTTTATGCACTGATGCTTGAACAGTTATTAAAGAATTAATGAGTGACCTTCCCTTTCATTGAATTAAACAACTATACGCAACAGGAATTTTATAAGGAGACTGGAAAACATTAGATGTTTGTAATATAATGGCCAATGAGTACAGGCATATTTTTACTGTGGCAGAAACTGAATTAGATCTACAGGATTCCATAAGCAAACAGGAGTAGACCCAGATCAGACTCCTTCAGGAGTTGTCTGATCTAGGTCAACTCTGTTTCAAAAAAGTGTCAAAAGGCATATCTATCTGGTATTAAAGTCATAACAGAACTCACATGTGATCAGGGGTACAGAATGCCATGCATTGATATGATGACTGATGATTGAAAAACATTCAGTGCTCTGTTTAGTCTTTTCAAGTAGCCTACTAGAAAACTGTTGATCAGATTTATATTAATTCATATGCAAACAGAACAGACCCTGATCAAACAGCTCCTACATGAGCTGTCTCATTTGCGTCTACTCTGTTTGCAAAGGGATAAAATTGTGCTTACACAAAGTAAAGTTTTAATTTAGCATCGAAATATTTTTTTTAGTGTGTACATGCTTATTTACTTTCAGCGTTTAGTTCCATTCCTGGAGGTACTAGACTTAAGCCACAATAATCTGAAAGAGACTGGCAACTTTTTGAAGGTAAGGTTAACTTCCTGAGATCATGTTTGATGTTAAGTGCATAGATCAGTCACCTTTTACCTTTGGAATATTTATGTAATAAGTAATGACTGTGAATATCAATTAGCTGATTTTTAGCTGATCTTTTTTTTTTTTAAAGAAAAAATTACTAGCTGTTTTCGTAATTCCAGCGTCCGTGTTGTCATCAAATTTGTGGCTGTCAAGAAACTTTAACATTTCCTGTTGCTTTTTTACTATTCATTCAAATCTTAAGAAATGGCACACACTTATTCACAAGGACTACAATCTGAATAAGGACCATAGCTCTTTAGGGCTTTTTTACACAATTATTCCCTGTTATGGACTTGGGGAAATTAAAATTTAATATGTCTGTAATTTTGAAATAGTAACCAGCAGGTCTGTCATATTTCATATGTGAATCCCTAGTGTCAAGGCCTTTACATCAATGTTACATTTTTGACATGTGACCTTGACATTGGACCATGACCTAATTGTTAAAACTCTAATAAAAACGTTAACATTGGCTTATTGGCAAATGTTATGACACTTCACGTTTTTTCACTGTCACAAGGGCTACAATTTGATTAAGGGTCATAACTCTTTAAGGCTTTATTTTTTACAAAATTATACCCCTTTATGGACATAATCGAACAGATGAGTACTGGCACGTGCATGCAGCGCTCTTGTTATGATGGTATCATGAAAACAGGAATTTTTTACCTTGACAAATAACTGCAGAATCTATATATCTCATCACAGTGGTTTCAGAAAGTGCCTTTTACAGAGGCATCAAAATTCGTCAATATATATTCCTTCATATAAATGCCTTTTCTCACATGTGCAAACAGAGAAGACCCAGATCAGATGGCTCCTGTAGGTGCCATCTGATCAGGTCTGCTCTGTATGCTAATGGAATTTAATAGATCTGATTCTATAGTTTCTAAAATAGTTACAATGTTCCACCTCCCATATTTCATTATAACTGTTCTGTACATGAATATTCAGAAGGTATTGAATTGTGCACTAAATATAGAACAGGGAAAGGGTTTTGGTAGAGGTGCAGTTTATAGGTGTATTGTTCTCAGCCAAACCCTCTTGTTGGTTCTCATTAGAACCACAGAGGTGGCAGTTTAATGCAGGGTCTGAATCTACCCTGTAAAGCTTTTAACCCTTTCCTCCATAAATACGCCTTTCTATGCCTCTGTAATAGTCAATTCTTGAAACCATTGTAATAAATAGAGCATTTGCTCCATATGGGCAAATGCTCTATTTATCACGATGGTTTAAATACTGCACAATTCTAACATTTTCCTTTTCTCTAGTAAATGCTCCTTTTTGGTAGATTTATTCAAAGATTTTGGGTCTAAAAATAGCCTATGGGGGAACTGTTTCTGTTAAGAAAGGGTTTGACTGAGACATCAACATTTGGATAGAAATGCCCCTGTTTTTGACAGATCTGGTTTAATTCATTGCATATTTTGTTTCAGAGCCTGACAGATGTGGTAAAGATTGTCCTTGGGTATAACCACCTAAGCACTGTGCCTCAATTGTCTGTATCTAACAAGATGAAGCTGAGGACTCTGGTGTTGCGCAATAACAGTCTGGACAACTTGGAAGGTAAGTAAATGTTTGAATGGAGATGTACAGGCATTTGCACACTGTGTTGACTCAGATTAGAGGGTTCCTAGTCGAGCCCTCGGATCAGGGTCTTCACTGTTTTGTCAATGAAAATTCTCTTGTGAATTACACTTTTTCAAACTGAATTTACTCTATCATTAAAACAATGCTGGACCATTCCACCTTAATGATTCAAAGTGAAAGGGATAATCCTTTCCCTGTTCCATGTTTATTTGTAAATTTCAAAATCTACTGAATAATTTCTGGACAAAGTAGTTAAAATGAAATATGGAAGGTGGAACATTGTTGCCATTTTAGAAAGAAAAAACACATCTTTCAAATTCCATTAGCAAACAGAGCAGACACTGATCGGACAGCTCCTATAGGAGCCATCTGATCTAGGTCTACTCTGTTTGCAAATACATGATACACATTTATATGAATGAAAGGGAATTACTAGGGGTAAGTACTATCTCTTTCCATTTCTTCTCATAAACAGTGTGAGAGTGTCGTACATTTGGATGAGATGGGGAGTTACTTGGTGTCTCATCTGGAACCAAAATACAGTAGAACCTATCTTAAGTAACTTCTAATTGATTGAGCGCAGACATTTTAACCCATTACCTCATAGGATATTTTTAGATACAACCTCTTTAAATAAGTCTACCAAAAAGGAGCATTAACTAGAGAAAGGGAAACTTTGAGAATGTTGTAGTTTGAAACCATTGTGATAAATAGAGCATTTGCTCCTATAGGAGCAAATGCTCTATTTATCACAATGGTTTCACAAAGTGACATTTATAGAGTTGTCAAAAGTTGTCAATATGAGGGAAAGGGTTAAAAAGCAGGTTGTTGCTTAATGCAGGGCAAGGGTAATGCAAAAAGCTCTTACAGGAGCTTTCTGCATTAACTTTGATCTGCATTAATCCACCACCTGCCCTACAGACCCATTCTTATACCTCTTGTTGATGATTATTTAAGACAGATTTTACTGTATCTTGAAATATACTGTATATTGCCCATTCAGCAATACAGTAGAACCCCTCTAATGCGACCATTTAAAGAATAAGCATAACTGCCTTTATAAGCAGGTGGTTGCTTAATGCAGGACAAAAGTAATGCAGAAAGCTCCTATAGGGAGCTTTCTGCATTACTTTTGTCCAGCATTAAGCTACCACCTGTATCTAGCACCCAGAATTGTATCTCTTTTAGGTGGTCGCATTAGCGGGGTTTTACTGTAGTTTTGATAGCGTTGCCTTGTTACATAGCCTCTATGAAGTGTAATTGTGCGTTAAATAATTTTGGTTTGCCTGTCTCCAGGTTATATGGAGTTAGCTGTCCTTAAACCTAAATGTAATGGTTTACTGTTGTGCAGGGGTACTCAAAGAGATGATTCTAAAGAGTGGTCACTACATAGGGTTTGGTGGAGAAAGGGTGATTTTAGTAGTTGGTTATGTACCTTTATGTGTTGCTCAGCATATTGTTATACATGTATATTATAAATTATACAAGATCCTTTATCCAGATATTGAGGTGTGTGTGTGTGTGTGCAAGACTGAAGTTACAACACTACAAGCACTGAAAATAATTGTTTACCTACAATTGTTAAGATAAATTTTATTTTCTCTATATTGAAAAACGCTATAAGAGTGTCAAACAGTTTGGATCCTGATGAGAAAATTCAACTGTGACAATATTAGGGAAGTAATTATTTTAACCCTTTCCCTCATATAAACATGTTTTCATGCATCTGCAAACAGAGTAGACCTAGATCAGACGTCTTATCAGGGTGTGCTCTGTTTGCCAACGGAATTTGATAGATCTGTTAGATCTGTTTCTTAACTTTCTAAAATGGCTACAATGTTCCACCTTCCATATATCATCATAATTATTTTGTCCATGAATATTTAGTAGGTATTGAAATATTAAATAAACATAGAACAGGGAAAGGGTTAACCCTTTGAAATGCTGAACTTTCAGTGTGGAATGGTCCGTCATTGGTAACGATAGATCCATTCAATATGAAAGGGTATAATCTGTGAGAGGACACACGGTGCAAACTCTGATCAGAGAGCTCCTCTAGGAGCCATCTGATCTAGGTTTACACTGTTTTATAAATATTATACCAGTACACTTCTTTCTCTCTATAGAGAAGTTCTACTGTATATAATACAGGAGTCTCATTGCCTGTGGGTGTTTTACTGCTTGTTTCAGGGTTGGAGGAGATGCTGATGTTGGAGGAGCTGGATGTCTCAGAAAATTGCTTTGTGGACCACAAGGTGCTGCGTGTCCTATCCGGGCTGCACAGACTTAGAGTGGTAAGAAATGCAGTTTTAAGTAAGAGGAGTTTTTAAGAAATAATGTTTAAATATTATTTAAATTCCACCACCTAACCTTATCTCATTGGTAATCATTAGAATCATGAGGCAATTCTAATAATTATCAACAAGGTTTTGGCAGGGAAGTAAGAGATTTGGATAGATCAGTAAGCTTCTTGTCTACAGAAATATCATCATCATCTAGCCATGCCATGAGAATTGGACTTTTTGCTGACAGTGTAGACCTAACCCAGCTGTAACATCAGATATTCAGGGTCTGATATAAGTGGTTGATCAGAGTCTAGACAGTTTGACCAGTTTAATAACAGAAGTACAGTAAAACCTCTCTATAACGGACACTAAATTACATCAAGTATTTTGTGTTAAAGACAGATGGCTGCTTAAAGCAAGGTGGGTGTAAAACAGAACGCTCCTATAGGAATGTTCTGTTTTACTTTCACCTTGCTTTAAGCAACCACCTGCCCTAAATACCAACTAATTAACACAATTCATTGGCTGTTATAGAGAGGTTTTACTATACTGAAATTATGTTGATGTGCAGTAGTAAATCTATAAAGCAACCAATTAACCCTTTCCCTCATATAAACACCTTTTCACACATTTGCAAACAGAGTAGACCCAGATCAGATGGCTCCTATAGGAGCCATCTGTTCAGGGTCTGCTCTGTTTACTAATGGAAATTGAAATATCTGTTTCTTTAGGTTCTAAAATAGCTACAGTGGTTCCACCTTCCAAATTGCATTATAACTATTTTGTCCATGAATTGAATTTTTTAGTAAATATAGAACAGGGAATGGGTTAATGCATAAATATGGATGTTATTGAAAATGGCTGGCTACTTAACCCATACCTCCATTCCTCCATATGCTTTTTTTTAGATCCAAACTCTTTGAATAAAATTACCAAAAAGGAGCATTTACTAGAGAAAAGGAACATTTTAGAATTGTGTAGTTTTTAACCCATTGTGATAAATAGAGCATTTGCTCAGGAGCAAATGCTCTATTTATCACAATGGTTTCAAAAAGTGACTTAAACAGGGTCGTCAAAAGGCGTCAATATGCGGAAATGGGTTAATGCAAAAGCAAAGTACATATAATGCAGAAGTAAACTGCCACCTTTCTTAACCACCTTCCTTGTTAATTCCACCTTTTTAAACTTTTTGCCAACAGAGTAGACCCAGGTCAGATAGTTCCAGTATGAGCTGTCTGATCAGGGTCTGCTCAGTTCACTGATGGACCTGATTCTCTACAGTTTGCGATGGCAATGAATATCCATATTTTATCTTTTTATGCCCCAAGATCATCTTGATTGGAGGCATATTATATTTGGCCAGTTTGTTTGTTACAATGTAGTTAGTTTGTCTGAAACTTCAACCTACACCATAACTTTTGAGAGATAAAGACTTCGTACTTTGCATGTATTCTTATCTTATGAGGCTGTAACTTTTGACTGGTGCTATGATGAGTCAAACGTCAACATTTAGTTCAAAGTACCTGTTGAGAGGCATAGTGTTTTCACAAACACATCATACTGATAAAAAATGGTTTAATTAAATTTCATAATGGGTTGAGTCTTGCATGATTATCCATCATGTATAGGGTTAACCCTTTCCCTGTTCTATGTTTATTCCAAATTTCAATACATACTGAATATTAATGGTAAAAATTGTTAAAATGAAATATGGAAGATGAAACATTGTAGCCATTTTGGAAAGTAAAGACACAGATCTTTCAAATTCCAATAGCAAACACAGTAGACCCAGATCAGACGGCTCCTAGAGGAGCCGTCTGATCTGGGTCTACTCTGTTTGCAAATGCGTGAAAACACGTTTATATGAGGGAAAGGGTTAACCTTTTACTCCATAAATATGCCTTTCTACACCTTTGCAAACTGAGTAGACAGAAGTCAGACTGCTTTTGTAGGAGTCATCTGATCAGTGTCTACTCTGTTTGCTATAAATGTTATATATAAGTATGATTCTACAGTTTCTGCCATGGCTAAAAGTTATTGTGTCCATGTGCTATTATAACAGTTTATAATCTAATTAATATTCATGATAACATAATTTCTTACATGAATATTCATGGAGTAAAGGGTTACCACACCCAGAAGTAAACCTTGTTTGGATGGGGAAAGGGTTAAGAAATACTTCTCTTGTTTCAGTTATATTTGGCTGGCAATCCTCTGTGTTACAAGACCAACCACAGACATCTCACGCTGAAGAAGCTTTCCCCTCAAACAGCAATGGTGCCTATAACATTAGATAGACAGAGTTTAACACCAATTGAAATATCGGTATGTAGAACAGAGTTCTTAATCCTTTCCCTGTTCTATATTTTGTCCAATATTCAATACTTTCTGAATATTCACAGACAAAATAGTTATAATTGACTTTGGAAGGTGGATCATTAGCCAGCTAAAGAAACAAATCTATTAAATTCCATTAGCAAACAGTAGACTCTGATCAGACGGTTCCTACAGGAGCTGTTTGATCTGGGTCTACTCTGTTTTCAAATGCATGAAAAGGTGTTTATATGAGGGTAAGGGTTAAGATCAAAAGTGCAGATTCACTGCAGGTGGATCTCTTTCTTTGTCTGCAAAGTTGATTAATTTATGTACTGATTATAAAATCAGACTTGCCATTTTAACATTAGCTAATTAGTATGTGAGGTGGCATTATTTGTTACATGAATATTCAGCTAGTAAAGGGTGAAAGAACAATATAATTTCAAAACTGAAACAAACAAAAACTTTGCAGATGAAAATTACTGAGTGATGAAATGGTGCATAGGAACATCATCCATGGATAAATGTATGATGTAAGAAAAAGAAAAGTTATTACATTTGGAATTGAAGTTGATGACACCTACAGTAGATGAAAGTTACTTTGTGCTGGAGGGATTCAGAATCAGAGGTCCAGTTTAGATGCATAAATAAAAACATTTTTAAGAATAACGTCTTTATTTCTCCACCAAAATCCTATGTTGTGCTTTATTTCTTCATGATCCCTATGTTGTAACCACTCTTCTAAAGAGTGGTCATAACATAGGGTTTGGTGGGAAAATGACTATTTTAAAACCTGAGTATGCATGTTTATCTGTAGCTCTTAGGTTTTAGATACATGTAATGAGTAATAATAATATAAATGACTGAGTGACTACAAAACAACGTCTTCGGTTAATTAAATAGGCTTTTAAAATGTTTATATGATAAATAGAATTTCATATTCGTGCTAATTACTTTTAATTTATAAGGTTGTTGGCTATAGAAATGTTGGTATAATTCTGTAAGAGTTCCTTCCCTTGTATTGATTTTACCTAATCGCGTGTATGAATACACCAGACAAGGGGTGTTCCAGACAAGGATTTCTAGTACAGCTATTTTTTAGTAACTCAGCTTATCTAGCAGGTCTGAGAAGCGAGAAATGTTTTATTATTATTACTTGTGCATTGTACAAATATATCTATGGCTGAAAATTAATTACATTTATTAACAGATTCACAAGTTCCACTGGCCCTACGGGTGTATAAGTTACCAAACTTTGTAACATATACAAAATACTTTGTATGTTATTGTGACAGATTGAGCGGCAAAATCAGAAAACCAAGAGGGAGAGTATTATAGATATTACGTAATACTAGTAATATGCACTGTTTATTAATGTGACAGATTGTGCGGCAAAACCAGTACAACAAGAGGAAGAGTGTTATAGATATCCATATTGAGGATGAAGGGGATGGCATGGAGACCATTTTGGTGAGTCAAGGTAGAGGAGGTACCGCTGGAAATACACTCAATCCTAATTATGACAAGAACAAGAAGCGGGGCCACCGGAGAATACACAGTAAGGAGCGTATACCTAGGATTGGAAATATTCAGGATTCCATGGATGACGAGTATACATCGACAGGTTAGTTGATAAGATGGGGAAAGTGTTTGTTTCCCTGTGTGCTTGTAGAATTTACCCTTTGTTCCATAGATGCACGTTTTGATGCCTTTGTAAAGAGTGTAGACCTAGATCAGATGGCTCCTGCAGAAGCCCACTGATCAGGATGTGCTGTTTGCTTAAGGAATTATATAGATAAAATTCTATAGTTTCTGCCATGGCTAAGGAATACCGATTTCATATGCCAATATAAATATCAGTCACTTGCAGAATATGAAATCTTGCAAATAATCTGCAAAGTCAGTTTTATTTGCCTTCCTTTAAAGGGATCTGTGAGATTAAAGTGTTTAAACTCTTTTCTCCATATATATACACCTTTTAACATGTTTGCAAACAGAGTAGATGGAGGCAGCTTCTGCAGGAACTGTCTGATCAGGTTCCGCTCTGTTTGAATACATGATTCATGCAGTAATATGTTAATAGATCTGTTAATGCCAACATGCTTGGAGGTGAAAATTCTTGTGAGAAATAAATTCAAATAATGGTATAATGTATATTAACCCTTCGCTTGCTGAATTTTAAAACACGTGTCTCCTTCTTTTACCCATGCCCTATTGTATAATTACATATATCTTCACTGTATACAAGTATATCGCTGTGCAATGAGTGCTACGGAGTGCACTGGTTGCACAATCAACTTGTAAATAGTGCAGACCCTGATGAGACAGCTCCTGCAGGAGCTGTCTCATCAGGGTCTTCACTATTTACAGGTAGGTATATTGACGCGATTAGCAAGCGAAAGGGTTAATTAGATGATTTTATATTATGACATATGAAAATAGGAATTTTTTGCTGCAGCAGAAACTGTAGAATCAGATCTATATAATTCCAAAAGAAAACAGAGTAGACCCTTAGACGGCTCCTACAGAATATTCACCAGGGAAAAGGGTTAAAGTTACCTGGTAGAGAGACATTTTGATGCCCTTGCAAACAGAGTAGACCTTGATCAGATATCTCCTCATCAGGGTCGAGTTTGTTTGCGTGGGGAATTATTTAGATCTGAGCTTACAAGCATCTGCCATGGCCAATAATGACCAGTTTGTATATACATGTACTTATATGAATATTTAGTTGAATAAATATTCATGATGTCATTGTGTTTTATATAAATATTCTTCAGGTAAACGTTTAACCCTTTCCCTGTTTTTTTCATCATGGCATATGAACACAGGGCATTTCGGCTCAGGCAGAACCTATAGAATCAGATCTATATTACACCATAAGCAAACAGAGCAGACCCTGATCAGATGGCTCCTATAGGAGCCATCTGATCTTGGTCTACTCTGAAAAAGTGTGAAAAGGCATTTATATGAAGGAAAGGGTTAAGAAAGGTTATCATTTTCATTATAGATGTTTCTCCAACTATGTCTTATAAAGAGGAGACAGATCTTATGGCAGAAGTGGAGAAGGATAAGATGAAGTATGAGATCCTCAGAGAGCATTACAAGGACGACTGGCTCAAAGCACTGTCTGCAGAACAGGGGAGGTACAATAGGGAACCAGAGAATATGGACCAAGATTTTCCTGACAACACCAAAGATAGGGATAAGTTTGGAGAGAAAAGTGGTACAGAGACTGCAGAGGCAAAGGATAAAGAGGATGAAACTAAGGAGAACACACGCAAAGGTAAGAACATATAATATGATAATGGTACTCTAAGAAATAAATGTCTTATACTGCCACTAGATTTTTTCAAATTATTCAAAGAATAGATGCTTTTCCCATTTCTTTTGCACCTCCGCTTTCATTTAAGTGAATGTAGGACAAAAGGTCTCAAATAGGAAAGGTCCATTAAAAGGACAACTGACCTTTTATCCACACTGTCAAATCTGTGAGGGACCTTTTGTCCACTCTGTCAAATCTGTCAGGAACGTTTTGTCCACCCTTTCAAATCTGTATGGGACCTTTTCAGGGGTGGCAAAATCTAATTTTGGATGACTTGTCCGTTTTTAGCTCACCAGAGCACTTTTGTGCTCAGGGTGAGCTTTTGTGATCGCTTGATGTCCGTCGTCGTCCGTCGTTGGGCGTCAACAATTTGAACCTTTAAAAATCTTCTCCTCTGAATCTACAGGGTTCTCAGCTTTCATCTTTGGTACATAGCATCATCTTTAGGTCCTCTACAAAAGTTATATAAATTTAGCCCCTGGGGTCAAAATTGGCCCCGCCCCGGGGGTGCCTTGTTTTCTATTGAAATATACAGTAAACTCCCTGAAAACCGGACTCTCTGAAAACCGGATTTCTCTGAATACCGGACGATTTTCGAAGTCCCGTATTCTTCTCCTATAAGTTCAATGCAAAAACCTCCCTGAAAACCGGACTCTCTGAATTCCGGATACCGGACGCTTTTCTATAGCTGCGGACCGGTTTTGTTCTATATTAGTTCTCTGAATACCGGACAGGACTTATGCAAACAACATGTCAGAGTTGTGTGTGTTGTAAACTTAGCTTAAGGCCTATGTTTGATTGGTGTGAAAATCACAGGTGCTTTGCAGCACCATTGTTTTCATATATTAAGTGGAAACTATATTACCTATCTAGGTGTGAAAAACACTTAATCTAATGATTCTAACTACATGTATTATTAGTTTGAAATTAGTATTGTATAATGACAGTGAAAATTATGACGACGATTTCATTTGATAGTTTGTTGAAAATGTGAATATAATGATCTAATTCATTAGATAGATTATAATGAACAATGAAAATAAAATCATTTTGAATAGAGAACCTTTATAAGATAATACTCTAAGAGACATCAATAACAGATATCCCTTATGATTAGACCACTACACTTTGGAAGCAAGGTTATGGATATGTTAACTTCGCAGTTTTAGTCAACTCCCTGAAAACCGGAACTCTCAGAAAACCGGACTTTTGTCCAAGTCCGGAAGGTGTCCGGTTTTCAGGGAGTTTACTGTATAGTAAAACTTTGAAAATCTTCTCCTCTGAATCTACAGGGTTCTCAGCTTTCATATTTGGCACATAGCATCATGTTCAGGTCCTCTACAAAAGTTATATAAATTATGCCCCTGGGGTCAAAATTGGCCCCGCCCCAGGGGTAGCCAGTTTTGAATAGAAACATATAGTGACAACTTTGAAAATCTTCTCCTCTGAAACTACAGGGTTCTCAGCTTTCATATTTGGCACATAGCATCATGTTCAGGTCCTCTACAAAAGTTATATAAATTATGGCCCTGGGGTCAAAATTGGCCCCGCCCCAGGGGTAGCCAGATTTCAATAGAAACATATAGTGACAACTTTGAAAATCTTCTCCTCTGAATCTACAGCGTTCTCAGCTTTCATATATGGCACATAGCATCATGTTCAGGTCCTCTACAAAAGTTATATAAATTATGCCCCTGGGGTCAAAATTGGCCCCGCCCCAGGGGTAGCCAGTTTTGAATAGAAACATATAGTGACAACTTTGAAAATCTTTTCTTCTGAATCTACAGGGTTCTCAGCTTTCATATTTGGCACATAGCATCATGTTCAGGTCCTCTACAAAAGTTATATAAATTATGCCCCTGGGGTCAAAATTGGCCCCGCCCCAGGGGTGGTCAGTTTTCAATAGAAACATATAGTGAAACTTTGAAAATCTTCTCCTCTGAAACTGGAAGGTTCTCAGCTTTTATATTTGGCACATAGCATCATGTTCAGGTCCTCTACAAAGTTATATAAATTATGCCCCAGGGGTCAAAATTGACCCCGCCCCAGGGGTAGCCAGTTTTCAATAGAAATATATGGTAAAACTTTGAATATATTCTTCTCTGAAACTGAAAGGTTCTCAGCTTTCATATTTGGCACATAGCATCATGTTCAGGTCCTCTACAAAAGTTATATACATTATGCCCCTGGGGTCAAAATTGACCCCGCCCCAGGGGTGGCCAGTTTTCAATAGAAACATATAGTGAAAACTTTGAAAATCTTCTCCTCTAAATCTACAGGGTTCTTAGCTTTCATATTTGGCACATAGGATCATATTCAGGTCCTCTACAAAAGTTATATAAATTATGCCCCAGGGGTCAAAATTGGCCCTGCCCCAGGGGTAGCCATGTCTCAATAGAAACATATAGTGACAACTTTGAAAATCTTCTCCTCAGAAACTGGAAGGTTCTCAGCTTTCATATTTGGCACATAGCATCATGTTCAGGTCCTCTACAAAAGTTGTATAAATTATGCCCCTTGGATCAAAATTGGCCCGCCCCAGGGGTGGCTAGTTTTCTCTAGAAACATATAGTGAAAACTTTGAACATCTTCTCCTCTGATTGCTTGGTGAGCGATGTCAGGGCCATTCTGGCCCGCTTGTTGTCAAGAGCTATTTTCTACTTGTCTGTATGATGAATTAATAACAAAAACCTATAAAATTTCACTTGTCTGTAATGGCTTTGGGACAACACGGACAATACGGACAATGGATTTTGCCACCCCAGCTTTTGTCCACCCTTTCAAATCTGTATGGGACCTTTTGTCTACCCTTTCAAATCTGTACGGGACCTTTTGTCCACCCTTTCGAATCTCAGGAACCTTTTGTCCACCCTTTCAAATCTGTATGGGACCTTTTGTCCACCCTTTCAAAAATTTCATAGAACTTTTAGTCAAGCTCTCCATTTAGATCTATCAAATCTGTCTATCCATCCATCCATCCATTTTTCCTTTAATTTTTACAATTTGATGTACATGTATGTTGTTTTAACCTGTACCTTTTTACACCTTTGCAAACAGAGTAGATCCTGATCAGATAGCTCTTGTTTGAGCAGTTTTATCAGACCAGGATTTGTTCTGTTTGTTTTTGAAATAATGTAGAACTGATTTTCTACTGTTTATGTCATGGCCAATTATTTCTGTGTTTATATACCATTAAAAATATTCTGCAAATGGATAGTGTCATTAATTCTTACAAGAATATTCTCCAGGTAAAGGATTAAAACATTAATTTTATTTTCATGAAAACATGCTCATGTGTCATCTGCATGTGACATTCTTCTTTGCAGATGACAATTAGGTAATACACTAAGAATTAACTTCAGTCATTTCCGATCAGTCATGCATACGAATAAAGCATAATGTCGTTTTCACAGCAGATGATGCACAAACACCGAACCAAGAAGAAAAATCCAATGTAGATGAGGAGCCTAGAGTAACTGAATCTCCTCTTTCTCCAAAGTTCTTGCATATTGTGGATACAACGGACATATATGCCAGGATGTCGAGTAGACAAATGGAGTCAGTAGCTGCACCAGTGGCAGTACGGGTGGTAAAAGAGATGGAGGAAGAGGAGATAGATACTGACAATGAGGAACAATATGGTGAGAGGAAAAGACAGATACAGTAAAACCCCTCTAAACCAGATGACCTATTTAGCATAAATATCGGTCTTCGAGAAAGGTGGCAGCTTATTGCAGGGTAAAAGTCATGCAGAAAGTTCCTCTAGGAGCTTCCTGCATGACTTTCACCCTGCATATATTAAGCTGCCACCTGTCTCCAAGACAGATATTTATACTTAATTTAGCATCTGGTTTAGAGGGATTTTACTGTACATGTATTTTGAAATCTTTATGAGGACACATTTTCTAACAAAAATACTTTATTTCATCGGACAGTTTGGATCCTGAATAACTCTGAAGTTGCTTTGTGTCTTAACAGGATCCAAACTGGTTCTGAGGTTATGAAACTCCTCTGAGTTTAGCCTTAGTTGATTTTCAAGCATCTGAGAATAAACTCGGACTCAAATGAGGAGTTGTATAATCTTGGGACTTATTTGCAAAGGTAATCAATCATTCTCACACAGTATGCTATATGTTAGCTTGGACATTGGCACATTATTTATAAATGGTTAATTGTTTGAATTCAGGAAGTGAGAGCGAGCCATTGATTGTTATGCTGCCCAACAGGGAAATGAAGCAGATTTTTGTCACCGTCAATAACAGATACATCACAGAGAAAGATACAGATGGTAAAAAGCTGACGTCACTTGATTTGAAGTGTATACAGGTAATACAGAATATATGGATGAACCTCTCTAAAGTGACCACTTAACGAATAAATGTGGGTGTCTTTAAAAGCAGGTGGCTGCTTAATGCAGGTCAAAAGTTTTGCAAAAGCTCTTATTGAATCTTTCTACATAACTTTTGACCTGTATTAATACTTTCAACTCCACATTGGTCAGAAAGCGACTATTAGGACTTGCTGCAATTGGCAAATCTATGATTACCTTTTCAAACAGTTTGGATCCAGATGAGATCAAACTAACTTTATAAACTATACCTTTATTTTTGAAATTGAAGAAGGAAAGTCTACCCTGAAATTTAATCCTTTACCTGTTCAATATTCATCTAAAAAATACTGACATCATTACTTAATAGATTTTTTTTTAAAACAGCATATGAGCACCGGAAATTTTGACTGAGACAAAAACTGTAGAATCAGATCTGTAGTACATGATAAGCAAACATTTAAACCCGGGAATTAAACATTTTTTTAGCTCTTTTCAAAAAGTGGAGCTATTGTCATGACCCTCTCGTCGGCGTCGGCGTTGGTTAACCTTTTTGTTAAGGTCCGTTTCTCAAAAACGATAAAAGATATTTGGTTCATGTTTGGTATGTATGTTTACCTATCACCAGGGGAACCATTTTCACAAGGGTAGGTAACCCTAAAATTAATTATGCCCCTTTTTCGACTTAGAATTTTCATTGTTGGTTAAGTTTTATGTTCAGGTCCATGTCTCAGAAACTGTCTAAGATATTTGGTTCATCTTTGATATACATATTAACTATTACAAGGGGGCCCATTTCACAAGGGCATGTAACCCTAAAATTAATTTTGCTGTTGTTATCTCCCGTTTCTGACTTAGACTTCCACTACACTATCCAGCACAAAAGAAAGTGGAGCGCGCTGTCTGCGGACAGCTCTTTTTGATAGTAGTTTTAGGGATGTTTTACTATATTGTCAGTGACTGATAGTGATCCACTTATCAGGTGAGGCTAAGGGAGAAGGTTTATTTATTTATTTAAAGTTGAACTTTAAAATCAATGTAGAAAACAAATGTATTTAACCCATTCCCTCATAGGCTGTTTTTAGATCCAATCTCTTTGAATATATCTACCGAAAAGGAGCATTACCTTGAGAAAAGGAAATTTTTTAGAATTAACCCTCCACCCCTAGCCCCTAGATACGTCTTTTAACACCTTTACAAACACATTAGACCCAGATGAGATGACTCCTTTAGGAGTCGTATGATAGGGTCTGCTCTGTTTGCTTATGGAATTATATAGATATTCTACAGTTTCACAAGAGTCCAAACAGCTATGGGTTTGGTTTAGAAATGATGGAAATATTGTCAGGATATATGTTTGAATGTATGTTCGACTTACTCCTCTTTATCTGGAGTCCAGGAGGCCAGTCTACCAGATCATACCACAAAAAAATATCATCAAGTCCTCTTTATAACAATCACTACTCCTCCTATAACTGAAATTCTCACATATGATAGATTTATCACATAACATCCCTTGTATTTGAGTTAATATAACCCACACATATTTGTCTATATTACATACATTGACAACAACGTCATGTAGAAATATATATGTAGGACCTGTCAAAAATAGCATTTTTTAGTCGAAACAAGTTATGTGATGCTCGAAGTAAGTTTTTGCAAAGTGATATAAAATTTGTCTTTGGAAATGTAGTTAGGCTCGCCAGAGGCTGACTTAAGACCCTTTTCCAAGACATGTTTAACCCTTTCCTCCATAGATACACCTTTCTATGCCTCTGTAATAGTCAGTTTTTGAAACCATTGTGATAAATAGAGCATTGCTCTATTTATCACAATGGTTTCAATACTACACAATTCTAACATTTTGCTTTTCTCTAGTTAATGCTACTTTTCGGTTGATTTATTCAAAATGGTTGTGACTAAAAATAGCCTATGAGGGAATTGGTTAAAGTCAGTTTGTATAAAATGACTATTGGCAACATATCCTTTTTATTGCATGTGACAAATATTCGACCTAACTTTGTGCTATAGAAAATGCAAATGGATGTTGCTATTGTTGTATGTTAGAAATTAACAATGATATCAATCATATGAATCTTCCTAATATGGTCTTCTATTTTTTTGTGACAGAGCATACTAAGAAAAGAGGAAGAATTGAATGGAAAAGACATTGTTGGGGTGGTAAGATTTACAGTGATGACGCTTAACTTCGATTATGTGAAGAAAGACATGCGGCAAAGAAAATATGCCATGGAGGATGACAACGATGCAGTGGTAAGGACCTGCTTAACCCATTACCTCATAGGCTATTTTTAGATACCTCTTTGAATAAATCTACCGAAAAGGAGCACTTACTTCAGAAAAGGAAAATTTTAGAATTTTGTAGTTTGAAACCATAGTGATAAATAGAACATTTTCTCCTATAGGAGCAAATGCTCTATTTATCACAATGGTTTCACAAAATGACTTTAACAGAGTTGTCAAAAGTCGTCAATGTGAGGGAATGGGTTAACTTAGATCACAATCTGGCCAAAAATTTGAACAGTTATGATCCAGATGACATACTGAGTTCCTTTGAGAAATGAAGCAGTCAATATTTTTGCTATTAACCCTTTCCTTGTTCTATGTTTATTCCAAATTTCAATACCTACTGAATATTCATGGACAAAATAGTTATAATGAAATATAGAAGCTGGAACATTATAGCCATTTTAGAAAGTAGAAAAACAGACCTATCAAATTCCATAAGCAAACAGAGCAGATCCCGACCAGATGGCTCCTATAGGAGCCGTCTGATCTGGGTCTACTCTGTAAGTGTGTGAAAACTTGTTTATGAAGGAAAGGGTTGAATGTTTCCTTGTGCTTAGAGGATTAACCTATCAAGTCATAGATATGCCTTTTAATGCCTTGCCAAACTAAGAACCTTTGCCAACAGTGTAGACCCATATCAGATGGAACCTGTAGGAACTCTGGGCCGCATCATTACGTGTAAAATTGTTGTAACTACCGGTACTCTCTGAGGGGCAGATTTGCAAGCAGTTTTGATCCAGATGAGACACAGAAATAGTTCCAAGTCTTAAAATTTTGACAGGTTAACTCAGTTGCATCAAACATAGGAACTCAAATCATCCATCAGATGTTTAATATATCTCACATTAACAAAAATATATGTATACTGTAATTAAACTATATAGTCAGACACCCAATCTTTTCTCTCCATCCATTTGTAAAGCTGAATTAGCTAACTTGGTACAGATGATAGCTTTAAATTAAACTTATAAAGTTGCAAACAGTTCATATCCAGATCAGTCTGCTCCTTCATGAGCAGTTTGATCTCGGTCTTCACTGCCTGATGTCTGTTTGTCTGTCTGAATAGTTAGGGTTATAAGGATTTTAAAATTTTCTTTATGCTTTCAGATTTTGGAATCTCTGATATATCCTCACATTAAAGCCAAAGAAGAGAAAGGCAAGATGCAGATGGAGGTTTGTCCTGGATTATATATATTTTTTTTGTTTTTACTGAAGTTAAATAGATTTTTTGGTACTCAAACCTTGAAAACAAATTCTGGCACTTAAAAGGTTTGATGGTAGCGCTATTCCTTGAAAAAAAAAATTGGGAGATGCTATGCAAACAGTGCAGACCCCAACCAGCAGATGGCTTTAACACTTCCTGAGAGAGACACTTTTTGAAGCAGCAGACACAGATCAGACGGCACTTGTAAGCGAATTGCAGAACTTGACCAGACTACTCCTACTGGTGCCGTCTTCGGCATGAAAAAGCTTTTGTATAAAGTAAAATGTTAATGTAAGCATTTTCTGTTTCATTTGTTCCTGTCACTCTTCTCTAAGTATTCAGTTGTGTTTTTACCATGGGATGTGAAAATCATCTAACATCTGTTTAACCCTTTCATTCATATAGATACCTTTTCACAACAGGAGCTGTCTGATCATGATCTGCTCTATTTGCTTATGGTATAATGTAGATCTAATTCTATAGTTTCTGTCTGAGCCAAAACATCCTTTGTATGTTTGCCATTATAAAAATTAGCTAATAAATATTCATGATGTCATTATTACTTACATGAATATTAACCCTTTCCCTGCTCCTATGTTTATTCCAATTTTCAATACCTCCTGAATATTCATTAAAAATATGATAAAGAAATGTGGAAGGTGCAACATTGTAAACATTTTAGAAGGCAAAGAAATTGATCTATCAAATTCTGTTATCAAACAGAGCAGACCCTGATCAGACAGCTCCTCTAGGAGCCATCTGATCTGGGTCTATTCTGTTTGCGAATGTGTGAAAACACGATTATGTGAGGGTTACACAGGGAAAGAGCTAGAGTGTCCAGTGTTATATGTAATATGAATGAGATGTAACTGAAGCACATACATGTATCCCTTTGACACTTCACTTGGATAATCCCCTCTTTTTAGTTAATTTAAACATTTGCCCCTGTCGGACCAAGTCCTTCTGACAAGACTATAAACTAATTTGCAAACAGAGTTGATCAAGATTAGACAGCAGCTTTAGGAGCTATCTGATCAGTGTCTGATCTGTTTGCTTACATGTTACAGATCTGATTTCTGTACTGTTTGCCTCTGCAATATATTTCCTTATTTTTATGCCCCCTTTGACGATAGTCGGGGGCATTATGTTTTGCACATGTCCGTCCATCTGTCGGTTGTCCGTCCTTCTATCTGTCCGTCCGTGTGTCACGCTTTTTCAAGTGTTATATGTCAGTAATTTCTACACTTATACACATTAAACTTCACATACACATTAATTACCATCTTTGCTATCATTTGGCACCCCACCCATGCTGCCCACAAGCCCAAGTCAAGGTTGAATGACTTGGAAATTTTACGTGCAGTTGGTTGCCACATTTACGTACAGTTGGTTGTCACAGTTTTTTCAAGTTTTATATATCTGTATTTCTACACTTATACACATGAAGCTTCACATACACATTAATCACCATCTGTTCTATCATTTGGCACCCCACCCATGCAAGCCCAAGGTCAAGGTCAAATGACTTGGAAATTTTACTTGCAGTTGGTTGTCAGATTTATGTGCAGTTGATTGTCACAGTTTTTTTTATTGTCTTATATCTCACTAACCACTATAGCTATTGGCATTGAATTGATATACACATTAAACACCATCCATACTTTCATTGCACACCCAGCCCATGCTGCCTGCAAGCCCAAGGTCAAGGTCAAACGACTTAGGAATTTTATGTGCAGCTAGGCAAGAACCACCACGGGGGCATCGCTGTGTCTTACAGACACAATTTTCTAGTTCATATTTTGAAATAGTTTATACTCATAGTGGTTAGGGTCTTGCATGAATATTGATGGAGGATTAAGATGAGTTGTTGATGTAGATCATATGATTACCTTCTTTCTGTTTCAGTGCCTTCGTTGTAAGCACCAGTTCTTTCAGCAGTCCTCAGAGGACACCAGTATTCCATCATGTCCGAGCTGTAGAAGTAAAATGGTGATAAAGATGGACACTGCAGGACATGGTGCTGAGGTCAGCAGTGTTGAGCCCCCTGGTTCTGAATCTCCAACGCTACAACGACCTAAGACAACAAGGTATTCCCCCTAAAACTCTTGTCCACTTGATAAAGTTATTTCTATTTGCTTCTTTTATTGAATTACCAACCTTTTTTATCAGGTAAATAACTCTTTGTACAGAGGTCCAGATAAGGTGTGTAAATTCAAGCATTTTGAAGAATAACTCCTTTATTTCTCCACCAAACCCTATACTGTGACCTTTCTTTAGAATTGTCTTGAAGAGACGACTCTAACGAGTGGTCACAGTATAGGGTTTGATGGAGAAATAACAATTTTAGTATTTGGGTACGCACCGTTATCTGTAGCTCTGCTTTGTATGTTCAGTAATTATTGTCTGCAACTAACTATATGTCCATAATATACTATAGAGAAACATTGCCATAACCCCTTATTTGGCAGAATCTGCTTTACATCTTTGTAAACAGAGTAGACACAGATCAGAAGGATCCTGTATGAGCTGTTTGATCAGACTCTGCTCTGTTTGCTTATGAAATAATATATATCTCATTCTCCAGTTTCTGTCCTGTAGGAGTTGTCTGATCTGGGTCTTCTCTGGTTGAAAGGCATTAAAAAGTGTGTGCTCTTTTCTCCAACTATCGATATTAAGGAATAAAGCATCCTGTTTTCTGTAAAAAAAAAGAGAAAATTATGAATCAGATCACTTTTTCATGAGTAACATTTATTGTTTTCTACCTTTTGTGAAAATTTCTTTGTTTCCAATGATTTAAAGTGTCAAAAAATGTACCGAAAGTTCATTTGTTGACGTTCAGGAAAAATCAATTTACTTACAGTTAACTTCACTTACAATTATCTTCAATGACGTCATAACAATGAAATGCATATAGTTAGGGCCAAGAATTGTGTAAATTTTGAAGTAATACAGAGATATTGTAATTTTATGAAGATCTTAGATACTAATTAGTACTTAAAGATAAAGGAACATTTCAATTTATAGAAACACAAAATAAACCAACTTGAACAGTAAGCATATTGAATACAGTTTGGATGTAAACAACTTTCATTCTGTCTCGGAGAAAAAGTGTCTAACCTCTAGCAAACTTTTGTAGTGCAATCCAAAAAACATGTGCAATGATTGATGATTGGAAATCATAGAGAACTAGGAATATATATTAACCCTTTACTCCATGAATATTCATGTGAGAAATAATGACATCATTAATGTTAATTAGATTTTTTTTTTTAAATGGTATATCAACATATGAACATTTTGCCAACGTAGAAACTATAGAATCAGATCTGTTATAATTCCATTAGTAAACAGAAGAGACCCTGATCAGATGGCTCCTACTGTTTGCACAGTTGTAGGAAAGTGTATTTATGGAGTACAGGCTTACATAGTGGGAGGAAAGTGATTTGTTGAAGAGAAATTCCATCTGTACAGTTAAACAACAGCCATATCTACTGATCTAGGATTGAACCAGCAACCACTGTTGAGAATAAGACTGGTGATTAACCCTTTCCCTGTTCTATGTTTGTTTCAGATTTCAATACCTACTGAATATTCATGGACAAAATAGTTATAATGAAATATGGAAGGTTGGATATTGTAGCCATTTTAGAAACTAAAGAACCAGATCTATCAAACTGTATTTAGTATTAGCAAACAGAGCAGACCCTGATCAGATGGCTCCTATAGGAGCCGTCTGATCTGGGTCTACTCTCTTTGCAGATGTGTGAATACACGTTTATATGAGGAAAAGGGTTAAATAAACACTTTAACCTTTTACCCAATTAATATTCATAGAAGAAAATATGTCTATGAATATTAATTTGAATAAAAGAAAGTTTTGCCTCGACAGAAAATGTAGAATCAGATCTATAGTATTTCATGAGCAAACAGAGCAGACCCTGATGAGAGTTCTTTTCAGGAGCTGTCTGATCTAGGTTTACTCTTTTTATGCCCCCACATAGTGGTGGCATATAGGGTTGCCCTTATCCCTATGTACGTCCGTACGTACGTATGTCCGCCCGTACGCACATCTAGAAGAATTTGTCTGGACTTCTTTTTGGAAAGTATTTGTCCAATCCACACCAAACTTTACACACATGCTTGTGGCCATTATCTTGGTCAAGATCAATAGCCATGTAAATCGCTTCAGTTGTTTAGGAGTTGCAGCCCTTTAATTGCAAAGTTGACTTTAAAAATGGCCTTTTCTGTGACAAAAAGTCTGAAGTGGGGGGCATCAGTGTCCTATGGACACATTTCTAGTTTCAAATGCATCAAAATGTGTCTCCATCAGGTAAAAGGTAAATTGGTTAATTATTTGTATTACAGCTTACGGAATTCACCTGCTCAACAGCGGAAGAGATTTTCACCACAAACATTTAAGGAAATAGAATCAAGTGACACAGAGAGTGGCCAGAAATTACAAAGCTCAACTTTTGGTTTGTAACTGTATTCTGTTTAGTTACTATACAGTGGAACCCCTCTAATGCGACCACTTAATGAATAAACATGGGTGTCTTTATAAGCAGGTGGTTGCTTAATGTAGGACAAAAGTAATGCAGAAAGCTCCTCTTGGAGCTTTCTTCATTACTTTTGTCATGCATTAAGCTACAACCTGCATCTAGCACCCAGAATTATACCTCTTTTAGGTGGTCACATTAGCGGGGTTTCACCGTATTATGTATACTGCTTTACCGTGATACTGTGTATTCCTTTCTTGATAGGGACATTTTTAAAGCTTTGCAAACAGAGTAGACTCACATTAGATTTTGTTTAATAGCATATGAACATAAAAATAGTTTGCCATGATAGATATGTCGTGGAAATTCCATAAACAGATGGAGCAGACTCTTATTTAGACAACTCTTACAGGAGCCATCCAATCTGGGTCTACTCTGTTCATTAAGCTGTCAAGAGGTATCTCTATCAGGAAAAGGTTAATAAAAATATTGTTAATATTCTAAGAAAGTGCATCAATTTTATTTTGATTGTAAGGATTATTTTTTTGTGATAAGTGCTGATTGATTCTTTTACATCTATTGGTAGTGTTTTAACCTTTTACCTGAGAAACCTCATTAAAACTTACCTTCATATAAACACCTTTTCACGCATTTGCACACAGAGTAGACCCAGATCAGACTGCTCCTAGAGGAGCCGTCTGATCAGGGTCTGCTCTGTCCGCTTATGACATTATAATAGATCTGGCTTTACAGTTTCTACCAATACCAAATAAAACCTCCTGTGCCATTATAAAAATTAAGTTAATAAATATTCATGATGCCATTATTTCTACATGAATATTCAGCAGGGAAGGGGTTCAGAAATAATAGATGTATGAATAATAATGCTGAATTTTTATAATGGCATTTGTATGCAAGAATTATTGTCTGTAGTATCAGATCTATATTATTCCAAAGGCAAACTGTGTACTCTGTGGTAATGTTTTAAGAAGGCTTCATAAGGAGCCATCTGGACAGGGTCTACTCTGTTTGCTTATTTACTAATGTAGATCTTCAGATAAGGGTCTTCCAGGTTTACACACCAAACCCAGAGGAGCCACTAACCATTAGAGTCATCTCTTTGAGATAGTTCTAATCAATACAGTAGAATCCCTTTAAATCTGATATTGTATTGGGAATTATATTGATCTTGGAGACAGCTGGCGGCTTAATGCAGGGTAAAAGTCATGCAGAAAGCTCCTCTGGGAGCTTTTTGCATTTGCACGACTCTCACCCTGCATTAAGCAGCCACCTGCCTAACATTATCTAAATTCTTCTCTACTAGAATTCTGGTATAGAGATGTTTTACTGTAGTCACAAATATGGATCTGATTGAGAAAAAGATTTTGTTTTGACTGAAATGTTTAGCTCACTTCCACTGAAAATGTTTACCTCATTTCTGTAATATTGAACCCTGTTTTGATTTGTTTGTTAGAGGGGTCCTTGAGTGACTATGTGGATAAGCTGATTCCAGTTGATGATGATGGAACAAAGGACAAAGCAGACAGACGCAAAGGTTTATTCAGAGCTGCTGAAGGTTTGTTGTACTGAAGTAGCACATGTATGCTTACACATTTAAAATGCATTGTATATAACGTGTTGTTCTATTTTTAGAACAGCAAACCATTTTAGAACTGACAAATTACTGAGTAAGCTCAGCATTTCATCATGTCTAAAATGTTTAGCGTTGATGAAACAACACTACCCGCGTGCCATATGCAACGCTTTGATAAATAGCCGACACCAATTAAACAGTTTGCACACAGTCGGGGGTTGTTTTACCCATGCCCGTGATTGTAAACACAAGAATTCGCACCTCCGCGGTGCACTATTGTTAAGTGTCAGGGGTGGGCATTTAAGTCCCGGGGCTACAGACCCGGCCGGATTAACGAGTCACAAATACAGGTAAATACATAGATTGGTTACCGGAAATCTATGTACGGTTCCGGAACGCGAATTTCCGGATGTAACGAGTCAATTTACTGCACAAAAAATCCGTTCCCCTCGACTTTCCTCCGGATCACGAGTTTTCCGGATTAACGAATTCCGGATTAACGAGACATCACTGTATTCTTTTTACCAGGGTCTAAACTGCAAAATCTTAACTGTAAATATAAGGCAACAGTTTTGCAGTAATATTTTTTTTCTAGAAGATAGATGACATTTGAAGCAGAGAATTTTATCCTTTTGTTCTATAGATACACCTTTAGATGCCTTTGTTTAACATAGTAGACCCAGGTCTGCTCCCAGGGTCTGCTCTGTTTTCATATGGAATTACAATAAAACCTCTCTATAACAGCCACTAAATTACATCAAGTATTTCGTGTTAAAGGCATGTGGCTGCTTAAAGCAAGGTGAAAGTGAAACAGAACGCTCCTATAGGAGCATTGTTTTACTTTCACCTTGCTTTTAGCAGCCACCTGCCCGAAATACAAACTAATTAACATAATTTAGTGGCCGTTATAGAGAGGTTTAATTCTTCCACATCCAATTATTCCTTTGTTCATATGCCGATATAAAAAAAATCACCTAATAAGGATTCATGATGTCTTTATTTCTTACTTGAATATTCAGTAAAAGGTTAATTCTGCTAATTAATATTCATACTCATTATTTCTCACATGACTATTCCCGATTATTTAAGGGGTTGAATTGAATTGTGTTCTTTATCAAGAAGAAGGTTGTAGTATTCACTCAGTGACAGAGTTTCAGACTTGCGTCCTCTGTCAAGAAAATGGTTGTTTTTAACTAAATAATATCTGTTGTGGCTTTTGCAAATATCAAGATTGAAAAGTGTTCATTAACTTGGTAGGTTTCACTTGTTTGTAAACATTTTAAACCTTTCCCTCCTGAATATATATGAAGAAATTATCAGCGTTCAAGCTAGAGGGTATTTTGGGAGAAAAAGTCTCCCTAACTCTGGTGGCTTCTCTCTGTTTGGACTTAAGGAGAAGTTTAAATATATAGAACTAATAGAGAGATACAAAGGACTTTGGGGTTGGAGGTTCATAACATACATAAATGTGTCATATAACATACATAACTTATTTTATATAGAGGGCTTAGTGCAAAAATGTGGTAACTCCAATCTATAGGGAAATGTCATGATGACCTTTACAAACAGTTTGGATCCAGATGAGAAGCTGAGTAATTAGGTATCTTGTCTGGATCTACACTTTGTCTGGGTCTACACTATTTTACACTGAAATCCCATTTTCAACAGACAATATTAGGACAACAATTGTTTAGCAAATGCTGATAAATGTTAATTGTTTTTGCTGCACTAAACCCTCTACAACATGTATATCTTTGCAGATGGATCTCATCCTTTCATTATGGAGAAAAGTGGGTCCAGCACAGACACTATATCAGAAGCAATGAAGACAAATAATTCTTGGTCAGATGTGAGAAAATCTGTGGCATCCCAGTCAATGACCAGAAGCAGCATATCGTCAGTGGACAGTGATATCACGGTGCTAACAACAAACTCCAAAGGCAGTGTCTCAGTTATTTCTGAATCTAGTCATGAGGTTATCAAAGGAGAACATATTCAAAGTACCAGAACTAGAGAAAGTTTGAACATGAGTGAATCAGACTTAGCTGACCAAAGAGACTTTAGAACAAGAACAGAAAATGCTGACTCTACTAGTGTTAATTTGAGGAAAAATGCTCAAGTTTTAATTACTCCAGTTGGATCACCACTGTCAAACAGTGTTTGTTCTAGTATGGTCTCAAGTGTGTATGAGAATACTCTATCTGCCAGTGGGGAAGAACAGTTAAATAGTACAAATGACAGCCGTAACATCACTGTGGATACTGGAAGCCTTACAGGCTCGAGTTCTGATTCCATATCTATTCGGCATTCTTTAGACTCAACCGAAACTAGGAGTCGACGTTCAAAACATAGACATGCAACTTTATACATTGAAGAGACAGAAAACAGATCAGATTCAAGCAATTCCAAAATAGATTCAAGGGAGATAAGTGGGGATGTCTCAAGTATCTATAATACTGCCAAGTCTCGCCAGGATGATTTGTCTTTGAATTCTACCAAAGCATCAGTAGAGAAATCTTTCCCTTCAATTTATGATAAGATGGCCACTGATTCAGACTCAGGAAAGCCAGATGAAACAGACAGTTTTATGTCACCCTCACACAAGTCAAGTGACCATCTTACACCCAGTCAGGAGTCTTCAAGTCATTCATCTCCAAGAAAAAGATCTGGAAACAGAAGTCGGAGCAGAAGTGCAAACAGAAGTGGGATATACGGTGAATCTTTGCTGGAACAAAGTGGAGATTCCCAGGATGTGACTGGTCTGCCTGAATTTCCTTCAGATCTCTCACCAATCAAAAGAGTGCCCAATCAGCAATCAACCAATCAGGCTACAGCTGATACTGAAGTAAGCCAATTAGAAGTGGGCAATGAGGATGTGGTGTTGAGAAATAAGGAGGACTCATTGAATGGTACAAGTGGAAGTGGGACAACAGGTAGTGGCAGTGTGTTGCCATGGGATTTGGAAGAGAAAGATAAAGCAGCCAAACATGAAAGTTTGATTCATGATGAGTTCATCAACATAGATCATAGGTAAGTTGCACATTGACCCTTCACTCCATGAATATGTATGTAAGAAATAATGACATCATGAATATTGATTAGATTAATTTTTGTAATGGCACAGGAAATGTTTGCCATGGTAGAAACTGTAGAATCGGATATACAGTAAAACCTCTCTATAATGGCCACTAAATTACACCAAGTATTTTGTGTTAAAAGCAGGTGGCGGCTTAAAGCAAGGTGAAAGTAAAACAGAACGTTTCTATAGGAGCGTTCTGTTCTACTTTCACCTTGCTTTAAGCAGCCACCTGCCCTAAATACCAACTAATTAACGCAGTTTAGTGGCCGTTATAGAGAGGTTTTACTGTATATTATTCCATAAAGCAAACAGACCAGACCTTGATCAGACGGCTCCTACAGGAGCACTCTGATCTGGGTGTACTCTGTTTGCCAAGGCTTACAGATGCATATTTATAATGAAAAGGGTTTAATCATTTGCCTTGCCAGCAGCAATTTGGTTATAACCTATGCAAACAGTTCAAACACCAGATGAGACACCATGTAACTCAGCATCCCGTCTGGATCTAAACAATTAACCCATTCATCCATAGGCTATTTTTAGACCCAACCTCTTTGAATGAATCTACCCAAAAGGAGCACTTACTAGAGAAAAGTAAAATTTTAGAACTTTGTAGTTTGAAACCATTGTGATAAATAGAGCATTTGCTCCTATAGGAGCAAATGCTCTATTTATCACACTGATTTCAAGAAGTGGTTATTACAGAGCCGTAGAAAAGGCGTATTCATGGAGGAAAGGGTTAAGATACTAGATGAGACACAAGTAACACAGCATTCCATCTGGATCCAAATTGTTTGACCTTATTGTTTAGTAGAAACAGAAACAAAAACAACTGAGACTGGTAGCAGACAAGTATTACCTAGCATGCAAAGTGCAAAGCTCAAGAAGGTCAGAATGTGTGATTTATTTTTGAGATTTTATGAGGTTGTACAACTAGTCTGTTTCATAGAGAAAAACATTTTCATGCATTAGCAAACAGAGTAGACCCAGATCAGACGGCATCTTTAGGAGCCATCTGATCAAGGTCTACTCTGTTTGCTAATGAAACTTGATAGATCTGTTTCTTAGATAGAACAGGGAAAGGGTTAACCCTTTACTCTAGATGCCTTTTTTAACACCTTTGAAACAGTAGAATCAGTTCAGACGGTTCCTGTAGGAGACCTGGTCAGGGTCTGCTCTGTTTGCTTACGGAATTGTAAAGATATGATTTTGCAGTTTCTGCAATGACCAAAAAAATTCATGATGTCATTGTCTCCTGTCCATGAATGGTTAAGTTTGTACATATTCATACAATGCCATTATATCTGCCATGCTACTGTATAATCATAGCTCCAGATAAGAGGGGAAAAGATAAACAGTGTATTTTCTTGTGTTTTTAGTTGTGACTACTTATTATGATTGCCTTTTTGAGACAATAATCACGAGCAGTCACAATTATTAATTCGATGGAGGTGATGGAAAGGGTTAACAAAATTTTACGTAAATGTTGATATGGGCGAGACAATGTGATACGATGGTGTATCTGTGGCACTGAGACTGGTTCGAGTCCAAACTCAGAGCAGTAGATAAAAGAACATAACAAATATTCAAGATTTTATTATTTCTTACATTAATATTTATCAAGTAAATGGTTAAATAATGTAGTTTGCACTCAACACTCGATATACATACCAATCACTGTACAGTAAAACCTCTCTATAATGGCCAATAAATTGAGTTAATTAGTTGGTATTTAGGACAGGTGGCTGCCTAAAGCAAGGTGAAAGTAAAACAGAATGCTCCTATAGGAGCATTCTGTTTTACTTTCACCTTGCTTTAAGCAGCCACCTGCCTTTTACACAAAATACTTGATGTAATTTAGTTGCCGTTATAGAGAGGTTTTCCTGTAATTCAGCAGCCATTATAGAGAGGTTTTACTTTAACGGTATGTTTTATTTCAGGATTCAGCTGTACCTGGAGCTAAAAGTACTGAAATCAGAAGAACAAATTCAGTGTGCCATTCAGGTAAAGCAGCAAATACCCTCATTAAGCCTTCCCTTGTTTAACCCTTTCCTCCATATATACGCCTTTTTACGCCTCTGTAATAGTCACTTCTTGAAACCATTGTTATAAATAGAGCATTTGCTCCATAGGAGCAAATGCTCAATTTATCACAATGGTTGCTTTACTAAACAATTATAACATTTTCCTTTTCTCTAGTAAATGCTCCTTTTCGATACATTCATTCAAAGAGGTTGGGTCTATAAATAGCCTATGGAGTTAATGGTTAATATTCATGTATGAAATACGTTATGAATATGGAAGAAATACATTATGAATATTTACTAGCTGATTTGTTATAATTGCCGTGTACAATTGATTTTTGGGTATTGGTAAAAATTGTAGAATCCTATTTGTTATGATTTCCTAAGAAAACAGCAGACCCTGATATGTCAACTCCTGCAGGAACTGTCTGATTTGGGTCTACTCTGTTTGTAATGGCCTAAAAAAGTAATTGTATGAAGGAAAGAGTTAAATATATGAAGAGATAGATTTAGGCAAATAGTGCAGAAGGGGCCGTTTCATCAGGCTCTACACTAGCTACTACTATGACAGTCTAATTTAACCATTTTCTCCTTAAATACGCCTTTCTACGCCTCTGTAATAGTCACTTTCTGAAACCATTGTGATAAAATAGGAGCAAATGCTCTATTTATCACAATGGTTTCAAACTACAAAATATTCAAATTTTCCTTTTCTCTAGTTAATGCTCCTTTTCGGTAGATTCATTGAAAGAGGTTGGATCTAAAAATAGCCTATGGAGAAAAGGGTTGAAGGTATCAACATGGTGCAAATTGACTTATTCAGATTTTCAATTGGTGGAAAGAGGAGCTGAGATGTTTGAATGTTTTTGGGTTATTTGGGTATAAATGTTTAATACTGAAAGTACTTAAACCCCTAACCTGGTGAATATTCATGTAACAATGAACTGCATTTTATAACGACATTCTTAACCCTTCTCTTGCTGAATTTTAAAATACATTTCTCCTTCTTTACCCGTGTCCTGTTGTATAATTACATATATCTTCACTGTGTACAAGTATTTCGCTATGCAATCACTGCTGTGGAGTGCACTGGTTGCACAATGAACTTGTAAATAGTGCAGACCCTGATGAGACAGCTCCTGTAGGAGCTGTCTCATCTGGGTCTTCACTATTTACAGATAGGTATATTGACGTGAATAGCAAGCGAAGGGTTAAATAGAGCATTCTTGAATCTATTTTATTTAAAGAAAAGAGTTTAGACCAAGATCAAAAGGCTCCTGCAGGAGATATCTGCAATGGGTCTACTCAGTTTGCAAAGTATAGATAGTAAATGTTTAATGTGTGTAATTTATATTCTTCACCAGATTGTTTTAAAAATCAAAGTAAATGTAAATATTCCACTAAAAAGAAATATAATTAATGGTGTTTCACACAGGTGAAACCAAAATAATGTATTCTGGTTTACATTGTGAGCTCATCTGCTTTTTGAAGAAAACAATTAAATCTATTGTCCGCATTGTCGTCCGGAAACTTTAACATTGACTATTACTTCTTTACTATACATGCAAATCTTATGAAACTTAAAATACTTGTACACCACAACAAGGGCTACAATCTGACCAGGGGCCATAACTCTGTTAGTTATTTTTCTTCATAAAGTTATGCCCATTATGGAGTTTGGAAATAAAATTTAAGATGTCTGACAGCTCATATTTCATATGTGAATCCCTTATGGCAAGGCCATTCCATTAATACTACTTGTGACCTTGGCATTTTGAACTTTGACCTATTTTCCAAAACTCTAACAAAAACACTTTAACAAGGGCTATAGTCTGATCAAGGGCCATGACTCTATAAAGCTTTATTAAAGCAAAGTATACTCCTTTATGCACCAAATCAAACAGACGAGCACTGGCACCTGCATGCTTGTTCTTGTTCTTGTTTAACATCATTAACATCAGGCAGCCACTTGCATTTAGCCATGGCATTAATTTTCATTATTTGCATATTTTTATTTCAAGAATTAATTTTTTTCACAATGGGCAGAGTTTTGTGTAAATGTTCATGAAGTGAATTCAAAATATGTGTGAACTAATTATCTGTTTGGGTTACAGTGCTACATTGTGCAGTATATGATGCCAAAGGAAGTGAAGAGTCTGCTGGTGATATCCTCACAAAGAATCCTCATATTCAGAATAGAAGGAGAACTTGATAGGTAAGTTAACCTTTTCCCTGTTCTATGTTTAGTACATATTTCAATACCTAATATTTACATTCGCCCTGCAACGTCCTTATATAACCTTATTCTAAAAAGAAAGTTGCATTTTCCAATGAACGTTCATTTCAATACCGGATCCGTTGAAATATAAGAAATACAATTGAATATAAATATAAGAAATGAATGACGTGCTCCTGGTGTTCATGAGGTTATGCAACGCATAGCTTTACGAGCAAAGATTCACGTGAAGCCCTTCGGGCTTCACTAACTTTGCTCGTAAAGCTATGCGTTGCATAACCTCATGAACACCGGAAGCACATCATTCATTTCTTAACTGAATATTCATGGACAAAATAGTTATAATGAAATATTAAAGGTGGAACATTGTAACCATTTTAGAAAGTATAGAAACAGATTTATCCAATTCCATTAGCAAACAGAGCAGACCCTGATCAGACGGTTCCTATAGGAGCCGTCTGATCTGGGTTTACTCTGTTTGCAAATGCGTGAAACACGTTTATATGTGGGAAAGGGTTAAACATTGTCCTTTGTATAGACGAAAAGGACCCTTGCAAACAGAGTAGACCCAGATCAGATGGTTCCTTTAGGAGTCATCTGATCAGGGTCTACTCTGATTTCTCATGAAATAATATAGATCTGACTCTACAGTTTCTACCATGGTATAAAAATCCTTTTTACCTAGTAGCATTATAGAAATCCACTAATCAATATTCATGCAGTCATTACTTCCTACATGGTTATTCATGAGAGAAAGGGGCCTCAAAGGGCTAAACCCTTATCCTACTTATTATACTCCCACAAACTTGTTTGAGGGGGTATACTAGAATCAACTCGTCTGGCAGTTGGTTTGGCGGGCTGGGGGCTGTCGGTTGGTTGGTCGGTCGTTCAGTCTGTCTGTCTGTCAGCATTTGAACATGGGTAGTTGGTGTCACAAGATCTTCCTTTAGTTTTTGAAGTTATTGAATTTATATTTGGTATATATAATAACCATGAATAGTATATGTGCAATATGCAATTTTCATGTGTTTACTCCCTGGGCATGGCAGAATAATCTCCCCCTGAACTTTGAATATTTTTTGTCATTTTTGTATCAAACATGTGGAGTTGGTGTCGCGAACTCTTCGTTCAATTTGAAAGTTACTGTGTTGATACTTGTCATACAAACCCACGAATAGTAGATGTGCAAGCACAATTTTCACATGTTTGGTGACAGGCATTACAGAATTTTCTCCCCTTGAACTTTGAGTATTTTTGTCATTTGGTCCTGTTACATGGGTAGTTGGTGTCACAAACTTCAATTTGCAATCAAGGCTGCCGTGCTGGGGTATTCATCATCATTTGTGATAGTGATAGTTATGACCAAAGTGATTGAAAGTTGAATAAGACTGCAAGAAATTCTTAAACATTGCATCACTAGCTGGTGTCACAAACTTCAATTTGCAATCAAGGCTGCCGTGCTGGTGTATTCATCATCATTTGTGATAGTGATAGTTATGACCAAAGTGATTGAAAGTTAAATGAGACTGCGAGAAATCCTTAAACATTGCATGGGGGGGATTTTTTTTACCATAAGAGACATTTTAGAACCAAATACATTGTATATATAATTTCATAAGCAAACAAAGCAGACTCTGATGAGACAGCTCATACAGAAGCTTTGAATGCTGAATTGGAATGGTTCATCATTGGTGTTTGGTGGGGGGGGGGGGGGGGGGGGGGGGTTACGGTTTTGATAGTTTATATTATACTTTTTCGTAAGTTGTAGTACACAATACAGTAAAACTTATTTATAACGAACTCTGATAAAGCGAATTTCCGCTTATAGCGAACTTAATTTCGTTCCCCGGCCGATATCTTCATTAATTCTATACAGACTATAATGTTTAGTGCGAAATTGGTTAGAGCGAATTTTCGCTTATGGCGAACTGATTTTCCAGTACCATTATTCACAAAACACTTTAAAATTCCTTCATTAAAGCGAAGTTTCACCTTCCTACTATCTTCAATCACCTGTGTATTTCACACGATTAACACCATGTCGCATAGGTGTTAAAACACATACTAGTGTTGGGGCGAACTGTGAAGTGATCAGTAAACATTCTTCACGGTGGTACGGTATAATTAAACACCGCTAGCCGCGGGGCATATATGCACTTAAAAGTATGGGTTATAGCTAAACATTGTTAACATATGATGCTCGTTTTTTAATTTTCAAAATAAATACTTGAAGTATTTTGGTTTTGTTATTCCCTCCTCGTTCGCATATTATTTCAGCATTTTCCGCTAAAAATAGAATCTACCGCTGATTCCGATGACGACACAGATATATAAGGAATATTTGCCTCTGCCCATATACGCGGAGTCTTTGTCTGCTATACCCAATTTGCATCGGACATTGGAGCAACAACCAAATACTCCTGAGAATTGTTTTTAAACACTGACATTTATGAAACAGTTATTTGGCAAGTGTTAAGCATCAACGTGTGTTCAAAAGCAAATGACCGATTTCTTCCACAAAGAGTAAGCTGTACGATGAATGATATGCATTTTGTGAGTTGATCGCTACGCATACATGTCTGAATTACAGTTCAATAAATATTTAACAGTCGTGTGTCAGAGTCATAATTTATAGCGAACTTCGTACTATCAATATAGCGAATAATGTTTATAGCGAAGTAAATCCTTCAGTCCCTTGGAATTCGTTATAACCGAGTTTTACTGTACATGCAGTATGAGGACATTATGTTCTGTTGTAAATTTCAGTAACTCTTCTGATTGGCTAACCTGCTATGAGGATCAGCCAATCACAGAGCTGCAGTATATAGATATTGGCCTTGGGTACCAGTCAATGAGGCTAGAATTCAGCACACTCTGCTCCAGTTACACACTCTTGATATGTGATGAAGCCAGATGTAAACAGTTCCTCACCCTCCTCTCAGGTCAGTTTGTCTGTTATTATAGAATTATATAATGTCATTTATCAGTCCTTCAGATGAGACTATAAACCGAGGTCCAATGTACCAGTGCTTTACAATGGGCATCTGAAAGAACAAGAAAAGTTTTGTCGATAATAAGAGTAGTGCTTTGCACCCGGGTTTCTCTGTATTGTCTCCCCTCTCTCTGGGGTGTCCAATTAGCCCATAGTGAGCAGAAATGGACATTAATCAACACAAACAGATGTCATTTATCTTTGTCAAACCCTCAGTATGGTGAACAAAGTGTGAAGTAAACAAACTTATTGTAGAACTTAGTGTCTTCACTTTAGAGCTCTAGATAAGGGAATGTAAAAAATGCTATAACATTCAATTTTCCGTCAACCATATGATTTGACCAGTTGTTAGATTTGTCTCATGTGGCTTGATGAAGAAATAATATAATAATATATAAATATCACATCCTATGGAGGGTGGCAACACATATTGTCAGCCTGAGGTTGGTAATGTCCACTGAGGCATTAGCCAATGTGGACATTACCATACCAAAGGTTGACAATATGTGCTGTCACCCTCCATGGGATGTAATATTTATTCTATCATACTGAACATCACAGTCAATTTCATCAGCAAAAAGATTTATTCAATGACAACAATAAACAGTTTGAAACGAAAGCTATATTCGGTGCTTAAAATTATAAAAATCATGGAATAGCTTCACATGTCTTTTAATAAACATTTGGTACTGGTGGAGTCCTTTCACTGTCCAATCTTGACAGATCCTCATCTGAAATAATCGCAAAATGTGACATTTCTCAAATTATTAAACAAAACAAAAAACACTAAAAATGATGTTTGGTGATCAAATTGCAAGCATCAGATGCCGTCACGCACCCAATTATAAAGGGTTCACTGATTTCGATGTAATGTTGCCCGCATGAGATAATGTTACATGGAACAGTACAAATTGTTTCATGGCAGGTATATGGAAAGTTTGTATATTAAAGTCACATGAGGTATAATAATATAAAATGTTCCATTTAGCCCTTTCCTAATATTCATGTATGAAATACTAATATCATGAATATTTATAAGCTGAATTTTTATAATGTAAGCTTTTCAAGGAAGTTTTTGCTAAAAGATAAAAACTGTAGAATCAGATCTATATCATGTCAAAGCAAACAGAGCAGACCCTGATCAGACAGCTCCTATGGCAACCTTCTGATCTGGGTCTATGCAAATGAGTGAAGGAAAGGGCTAAGCATTTTATCTAGGGCCCTGACATTTTCTTTCTCAAATGTAATATTAGTGTTATTCAGTTAGGATGATAATAAAAAGCTTAGTGACTTGGCGTCTGATAAGTTATTACTTAGCTAAGCCTGTTATATAAAAATTACACAAGAGCATAACTTTTCATAAATTAGTGTTTATTGTGACACAAAGGGGTAAGAGGTTTCCTCCGTTATCATTTTAAAAATAAATATTGTAGTTGATACTAAATCTAAAACAATATTTAAGAATTTGTAACAGACTTAAAATTTTTACCAAATTCATTTTGGGTTTAATTAAATATTTCATGCAAAAACTGTCATTAAGTTAAGCCTGGTATTAAGTAATTACTTAAGAATGTTCATGAAACAGGGACTTGATCAGATGGCTGCCCCAGGAGCTGGCTGATCTGGTTTTTCTCTACCTGCAAAGATGCCAAAAAGGTGTCTCTATAATGTGAAATATTAAGTTGCATTTTATTACATTCATACAGTTACAGCATCTTTATATTTGTATTGTTAGATATTGTACAGACTACAGCCATTCATGAACATAGTAAACTGGAGGGGATTTCCAAATCTAACCCATCTACCGTGGATAACCTGCAAAGTGAGGTTCTGGAGGGGACACCAGGAAACATAGAGGAGGAGGAAGAGGGGCCTCAGCAATTTGTTAGATACCTCATGGTCAGATATATGGAACCTGATAATGAAGAAGGTGAGAGAAAAGTTTTAGATTAGTTTTTAACCCTTTCCTTCATATAAACGCATTTTCATGCATCTGCAAACAAAGTAGACGAGGACAGATGGCTCCTAAGGAGTCGTCTGATCAGGATCTGCTCTGTTTGCTGATAGAATTTGATAGATATAATTCTTTAGTTTCTAAAATGACTAGAATGTTCCACCTTCTATATTTCATTATAACCATTTTATCCATGAATATTCAGTAGGTATTAACAGTGTAGACCTAGATCAGAGTGCTTTAAAAGCCTTTAGATATGTTGTCTTCCTAAAACTGTCAAAGTTGATTTTTCTTTAATTTTTATTGAAAAACAATATCAGAGTGTCAATACAGTGAAAGATGATAAGACGCCCAGTAACCCAGTGTCTTATTTGTCCCCAAAATGTGTGCGACGGCCATTGTGAGTTCTTCTCTTAGATTGTAGATACAACACTTTTGCCCTAAACACTCAATATAAGAGTATTGCTGACTGTCCTGATACTGATAATGGTGTAGACAATTATTAGACATCAAATCTCTCAATGTGACGCCAGGTCTCCTTTTTTCATGGTTTGGCTAATATTTACATATTTATTCTTTCAGATGAAGGAAAGATTTTGGGTCTGGTTGTCACGACAACTGATCTCATTCTTATACAAGAAAATCACCAGTGGCCACTGCCAAGGTTACAAGCACCTTTGCCTGAGAATGTAAAAGGTCAACAGTTCATAGTTCTGCAGGGGGAAAAGATAAACAACATCGAAACTTTTGTAAGTAATGCCAGTATCCTTTAACCCTTTCCCTGTTCTATGTTTATTCCAAATTTCAGTAGCTACTGAATATTCATGAATAAAATACTTATAATGAAATTTGGAAGGTAGAACATTGTAGCCATTATAGAAAGTAAAGAAACAGATCTTTCAAATTCCATTAGCAAACAGAGCAGACCCTGATCAGGAGCCTTCTGATCTGGGTCTAATCTGTTTGCAAATGTGTGAAAAAGTGTTTATATGAGAGAAAGGGTTAATCGTTTCAATGATGATTTTTTTAAAGTGGGTTTGTCCATCATTGTTTAACAGTAAAGTCCATTCAGTATGATAGGATATCAGGGCTGTTTATTAGAAGTTTATATAAAAATTCTAATTAAAATATTTGCTGATATTTCTTCGCTAAACCCTATCTCGCTGCAACCCCATTAGAATCACGATTCTAAAGAGTTGCAGTGGGATATAGTTTGGTAGAGATATAGGAGATTTTGATTAACCAGTACATACTTTTTCTGTAGTCTTGGGTATAATTATACCTCACACAAGGAAGTTGCATGGGGTATATGGTTTTTTACCTGTCCGTCTGTCAATCAGTCCGTCCGTGTATCCTAATACATTGTTGCTTATCTAGCACTTTCATTTCTTCACCACTTTTTCTCAAATTTGCTTTAAGAATTGTGATGAATGAAAACTTGGATGAGTTTGATTTTCAGAGGAATTTGTCATAGGGAACCATTTTTTTCTCTGACAATGTGGCGGCATGGGGAATGTGAGCTTGATCACTAAATTTCTTTAATAAGGAAGGATTTTGAATGAAAAATAGTGCAGACCCTGATCAGATGGCTCTTCTAGGGGTCATCTGATCTGGGTCTACACTGTTTGCAAATGCCAGTATACTGGTTTCCTACCATTAATGTAAAAGTTATTTTGTCAGGTACATATATTGCTTTTTATCAACACTTGTAGACAGTGAACATCAAGTTGGAATCTAATCTGTTTCTTGTCCGGACAATACCTCTTTATCTACTGGTTCAGTTGATTTGAAACTTCACATATAGAACAGGCTTAGCGGAAGTGTCATGCACAAGGGCAAAACATCAAAGAAATATTTTCTCATGGAGGGAAATGTTTATTATCAGAGGACACTGATTTTCTTTATCCCTTTTACTGATATAGATACCGTTTAATGCCTTTGCAAACAGAGTAGACCCTGATCAGATGGCTCCTGCTGGAGCTGCCTGATCAGGGTCTTCTCTGTTTGCTTAACCCTTTCCATGTTCTATGTTTATTTCAAATTTCAATACCTACTGGATATTCATGGACAAAATAGTTATATTGAAATATGGAACCGTAGCCATTTTAGAAAGTAAAGAAACATATCTTTCAGATTCCATTAGCATACAGAGCAAACCCCAATCAGATGGCTCCAATAGGAGCTATCTGATCTGGGTCTTCTATGTTTGCAAATGCACGAAAACACATTTATAAGAAGGAAAGGGTTTACAAGATACAAGAAGCTTTATTTTCAGTCGGGTTTACAACAAATAACATTAGCTATATCAGAAGCTATTTGCCAACTATAGTAACAAAAACAATAATTCTTTAAAACAAACAGCCTGTAAACATAAGATAAAGTTTAGCATATTGAAAAAATACATATAAAAGAGATCTATATACATGTAGATGTATTAAAAAATCAAAATTGATATAAATATAAATAGTTTTTTACCATTTATGATTCTAAAAAAGATTCCTATAAATTTTAAGATCTAAGATTTATAAATAATACGCAATGTAGGTCTGATCCTAGTATCTACCATGGCCAAACATTTCCTCATTTGTATGCCTTTGAAAAACAATTGTCTAATTGATGTTCATGATGTCATTAGTTCTTACATAAATATTCATTATGTTAACCCTTCGCTTGCTATTCCCGTCAATATACCTACCTGTAAATAGTGAAGACCCAGATGAGACAGCTCCTGCAGGAGCTGTCTCATCAGGGTCTGTACTATTTACAAGTTGATTGTGCAACCAGTGCACTCCACAGCAGTGATTGCACAGCGAAATACTTGTCCACAGTGAAGATGTATGTAATTATACAACAGGGCATGGGTAAAGAAGGAGACATGTATTTTAAAATTCAGCAAGCGAAGGGTTAATGCTTATACTGCATGAACAGTGGTGCCAAAGGGTTTAACCCTTTGCCTATCTTTTCATGCCTTTGCAAACAGAGTAGACACACCTCAGATGGGTTCTATAAGAGCCATCTGAACCGGGTCTGCTCTATTTGTTTAAAACATGTTAATGAATATTCATGATGTTATGAATTCTTGTATAAATATTCATGAGGGAAAGGGTTAAACCAAACACCTGTCTATAGGACAATTTGTGCTGGGTTTTTTTTCAGGTTTTCAATGAGTATGACCCTAAAGAATTGAGAATTTCATTTTTTGAAAACACTGATGTTGATGCAGCCTCAGTTTGGTACATCAACCTGGAGACCACTAAAGGTGTGAAATCATTGGTGGATGCTATAAGAGAACCCTGGGAAGAGGAGTTTGGAGTTACTCTTGACGTCACATCTCAATCGTTCACAGAAGATTAAATTCTGAACATGGAATGCTCAAATCTTAGCATGTTAATCATATACTGGCCTGCTTTGTATACTATCAGGCTGTTTAATAGTCAGTCCTTATCTTGCCAAACATCACCAGACTAGCAACTGCAAACAGCTTGGATCTAGATTAGATGCCGAGTAACTCCACATCTTATCAGGATCCAATCTCTTAGACATATGGTCAGCAATTTGAATGAATTGGAAGCAAATAAAAATTCTTCAGATTATTAAGTAGAAATATTTTTTTTAGCATGATCAGTGTTATCTCTTTCCTCCATGAATATTCATATAATGAATAATTATACCTTGAATACTAATTAGATTCAATCTTCTTATTGGTTAATAGGGTCTTCTTCATAGAAAGGCATATAAAGGTTAACCCTATACTACATAAAACTCTTTTTAACACCATAGCAAACAGAGTAGATCAAGATCAGAAAACTCCTATAGGAGCCGTCTGATCAGGAAACAGCAGGGCTCTCATTTTTGTTACAAGAATCCCTTGTGGGTCTATCCATTTATTTTGCATTTGTTTTACTTGTGACCTTGACCTTGAACTTTGATTTAATTTTTGAAACTTTAACGAAAAACTTTAACCTTGCATATTGTTTTAAAACTATTCAAGCAAATCTTATGAAACTTGACTCACTTGTTCACCATATGGACTAAATAAAAGCTTAAAATGTCTTGACAGATGATTGTTGGCACCAACATGTGGTGCTCTTGTTTATATTTTATTCTTACAATATGTGTGTATAAGTGTATCAATGTTTGTATATAGTCACATATCATATGCAAAACATTAAACCAAATTTATATTACTATAATGATAAATATGTTGGATGTAATATATGCAATATTTATTTTATCGCTTGAATTAACAGTGCTATTACACTACCAGTAAACTGTATTTGTATCTGTCACAGAATTTTTATGCAAATGCATTGTGTGTTATGGAAGATATGATAATACATACAGCCGAACTTTCTTCCATAGGGGCATTCTTAACTCTTTGCACGATAAGTAATTTTTTTTCTGGAACAATTGTCGTCTGCTTCAATTCTTAAAATAAACTTACTCTCATTTTTTTTTCAAAAATATGATCAAGATGACAAACCGTTTGGATCCTGATGAGACACAAATTATGTAGCGTCTCATCTGGATCCAAATTGTTTGCATAGGTAATCACAGTTTTGCCACTAGCATACAAAGAGTTAAAGCAGTCACTTAACCCACTCCCGCATAGGCTATTTTTAGATCCAACCTCTTTCATTAAATCTACCAAAAAGGAGCATTTACTAGAGAAAAGGAATTTTTCAGAATTGTGTAGTTTTGAAACTATTGTGATAAATAGAGTATTTGCTCCTGTGGAGCAAATGCTCTATTTATCACAATGATTTCTCAAAGTGACTTTTACAGAAGCGTCAAAATGCGTCAATATGTAGGAATGGGTTAATGAATAAACCTTGGGGTAAAACAGGCAGGTGATTACTTAATGCTGAAGAAGAATTGGAACTTACTGCTTTACTTTTGTCCTGTGACAAGCTACCACCTGTCTGAAAGACTGACAAGAAGACTTCATTTGAATGGTTACTTTGGAGAGGTTTTACTGTATTTTGATTTGTGAAGTAGTTTTAGAAGGAAAACAACAAGTGCTGATGTCTAGTTGTTTTGTTTGTTATTTTTTAAAAATAAAGATAATATTTCATCATTTCCATCACCATTCCATCATTTGTTGACACTATATGACCTATTTAGCATTATGTACAGTGCCATAACAGTTATGTCATAGTCACTTGATATGTAGACTTTGTACTTGTTAAACAGCGATATACTGGTCAGCCGGATTTTCAGCCAGAACTCTTTGGATCTGAGATTGCAGAATTTAGTTAACCCTTTCCCTGTTCAGTATTCTGTAAAGAAATAATGACACCATGGATATTAATTACCTGAATTTTTATATTGGCATATGTACACATGCATTTTAGGTATTTGTAGAAACTGTAGGGTCAGATCTGTATTATTTCATAGGCAAACAGAGCAGACCCTGATCAGACGGCTCCTTTAGGAGCCGTTTGATCTTGGTCTACTGTTTGCAAATGCGGGAAAATGCATTTATATAAAGGAAAGGGTTAAGCAAGTGTCAATCAGGCAGACAGGTCATGATAACTTAATTACCCTAGGTATTCAGACACATTTAGGCAAATAGTGCAGACCAAGATCCAACTGCTCCTGGGGGAGCAGTTTGACCAAGGTCTACAATATTTGCTTCTATGTTAGTCTGATTGAAAGTTATCAAGATGGTGCCAAGTTTATTTATTCATAAATGATTGAAACAGGTAAATATCGTGTATCAACGATCTGTTTCCAATGGAAAACATTTGATAGCAACATCCAAGAAGATGTTTTAGAACAAACATGTTGGTAGTTTGCTTTAATAGTATAACTTTTGAGATGATGGATCCATCAATTTCAACCCTTTGACAGCGAGAGACAAATGTACTGGCATTAAACTGGCATTTACAAACAGTGTAGACCCAGATCAGTTGGATCCAAGGGAAGCCCTCTGATCAGGACCTGTACCATTTTGTCATTAGAAATTTAAACCTTTCATACTCATACATTTATACTGTATAGATATACGCTGATGGGCTAGTTCACTTTAACCTTTTCCCTGTTAACCCTTTCCCTCATTTAAACGTGTTTTCACACATCTGCAAACAGAGTAGACCCAGATCAGACCGCTCCTAGACGTGTTTTCACACATCTGCAAACAGAGTAGACCCAGATCAGACTGCTCCTAGAGGAGCCGTCTGATCAGGGTCTACTCTGTTTGCTAATAAAATTTCAAAGATACGTGTCTTTACTTTCTAAAATGGCTACAATGCTCCACCTTCCATATTTCATAATAACCTTTTTGTCCATGAATATTCTGGTATTGAAATTGTAATAAACATAGGACAGGGAAAAGGTTAACATTTATTCAAGATAATATCACACCATTTATTTTCATGGACAAAATCAATACAATGGAACATAGATTTTTTTTTATCAAGGTGGAAACTGTAGATTCCACAAGCAAACAAAGCCAACAGAGCAAACCTTGATCAAACAGCTCCTATAGGAGCCATCTGATCTGGGTCTACTCTGTTTACAAATTTGTGAAAGGCGTTTATATGAGGGAAAGGATTAAACATTCAGGATTCAAAGGGTTAATTATGATATGTAATACATTTATACAAACACTGTCAAACAGAATCTGTCGTAAGCTGCCTTACAAAAATATGGGTCTATAAGGCAGGTGGTACCTGAATGCTGTGGGAGCTTTTTGCATTACTTTTGCGCTGCATTAAGCAACCACCTGCATTTCAAGACCATATGTTCATTAACCCTTTCCTCCATAAATACGCCTTTCTACGCCTCTGTATAAATCAACTGTTGAAACCATTGTGATAAATAGAGCATTTGCTTCTATAAGAGTGAATGCTCTATTTATCACAATGGTTTCAAACTACGAAATTCTAAAATTTTCCTTTTCTCTAGTTAATGCTCCTTTTCGGTACATTTATTCAAAGAGGTTGGATCAAAAATAGCCTATGAAGGAATGGGTTAAATGAATGGCTGCATAGGACAGTTTCTACTGTAGGTGCTTTAAATTTTCAGGTGCCAAATTAGGAGTACCGGTATATAGTACATGTAGTCTGTCTCATAAAAATGTACCATAATTACCCAAAGTATTCAAATGGAAGAACTAGAGCAAATAGTGCAGGAGCCATTTGATCTGGGTCTGCACTATTTGCTTAAGTTTGTCAGACTACTTAAGGTAATTGGAGTACTAGTACACTGTTTTATCAATTGCTTGTTTAGCATTTACATATAGCTGTTTATCAAAAGGTATATTCAATATTCAAATATACTTAAACTCATCTAAACTGGAATTTTAATTAAGAACAAATTAGGTCTTTTAGGCAGGTGGCTGCATAACCCTTATAACGGTAACTTTTCAAATGTACTATTCCAAAATTCAAACAGGTCAAGCTTATGGTGATTATTTAGGGATTCTTCTAAAGAAAAGTGTAACATGACAGACAGTGCAAATCCTGATTAGAGAAGCCTTCTCATCTGGGTCTACACTGTTCGCAAAGGACACTAGTGACTCGTGTCTCGCACTGTAAAGGTTAATACATGTCAGCAGTAGATTAATGCAGGTCAAAGGTCATGCAGAAAGCTCAATTTGGAGCTTTCTGCATGACTTTCATCCTGCGCGAAGCAGCCACCTGTCTTAACCCATTTCTTCATATTGACGCCTTTGTAAAACTCATTGTTTGAAACCATTGTGATAAATAGAGCATTTGCTCCAAAGGAGCAAATGCTCTATTTATTACAATGGTTTCAAAAGTACACAATTCTAAAAAAAAATCCTTTTCTCTAGTAATTGCTCCTTTTCGGTAGATTTATTCAAAGAGGTAGGGTCTAAAAATAGCCCATGAGGTAATGGGTTAAAGATACTAATTTGAACATCCGGTTTAATTGGATTTTATTGCAGTCAAACCAACATGGTAGACTACATTGCATTTATCTTTATCTGTTTGCTTTGCAGCAAATATATTTTTGTATGCATCATTCGCCAATTTCTTTAAAGATTGCAAGATTGTTAACTGGGAAGTTGATTTAGCTCTACTTTACTATTAAAATTGTTATTCTTTGGTCTGAAGTTGTTTATTACTCTGATCCTAGGAACAGCTTGAATCATTTTCATCCAGTAGAATCTTAACACCACAAAACTAGTCCCATTCATAGCCTTTAACCCTTTACTATATAAATATTCATGTAAGAAATAATGACACCATTAAGATTAATTATATTTATTGTTCCCTGTTTAATATTCATGTTTTACCTCCGATGTCGCATAAATGCACCACGACAAATAGTGCAGTCCCAGATCAGATGCCGCCTTTTCAAGGCGGCATCTGATCAAGGACTTCACTTTTTGTCTCAGTCTCTTGTTCTATGTATGTGGTTTATTCCTTTGACCTCTAAATTTATTTATATCATTTCCTTAATTAGCCGAACTGTTTTAACAAAACTTGGTTGCAGACGACAAATAGATATTTAACGCATTATCAACAAAGGAATATTTGACTGGCAGAGAATATAGAGTCTGATCTCTATTTTTTCATAAAAACGGTGTAGACCAAGATCAGACGACTCCTGTAGGAGATTAAGTGTCCAACTTATTTTATGTGTACAAAAAGGTAAACAATCCATAAAATGTTGATCAATGACTATTGGCAAGTTTTTCAGTGAGAAATTTTAAAACTAAAAATGTACCTAATTCAAAATCACAATGGGTTCAAATTAATCTTCCATTCTTACTATTTTAAACGGCGTTTTATTAACAAAACCACCAACAAAATATTAATTTAGCTAGACATGGACAGATATTTTGAGATGAAAAACTAGATTTAACCATGTCCAGTAATTATAGAGTTTTGCAGAAACGTTCAGTTTAGCCATCGCAAACTATTTCTATGAACTCAAATAGGCAGAAGCTTGTAGTAATATTTCATTTTGGCAAGTGCTCAAAACACTTTGAACATTAATATTAATTAGGTGATTTTTAGCTCATCTGTTTTCGAAGAAAAACGTCGAGCTATTGTGATCATGGGTCGTAGTTGTAGGCGTTGGCGTCGTCGGCGGCGTGCAAAAATGTAGCTGATTAATTAAAAAGTTTAAGAAGTATCAACATGAAACTTCAAAGGTTGGTAGATATCTTAGGAGAAGTGTATGCAGTAGACATGCTCAAATCAGACGAGCGTTGGCGCCACACGCGACTCTTGTTTTATAGTGGCATTGCGAACGAGGGAAAGATTTGCTGTTGGAAAGAAATTTTGATTAATTTTGAGTCATCAAACGTCTCATTGGGATCAACTCTACAAATGCCAGTCAGGTAGCGCTTTGGTGATAATGGATTGAATGGTCCTGTCTTAAGTTCTTAACCCATTCCCTCGTACTGACGCCTTTTGGTGCCTCTGTAAAAGTCACTTTTTGAAACCATTGTGATAAATCGAGCATTTTCTCCATAGAAGCAAATGCTCCATTTATCACAATGGTTTCAAAACTACACAAGTCTGAATATTTCTTTTTTCAAGTAAATGCGCCTTTTCAGTAGATATATTCGAAGTGGTTGGGTTTGGATTTTCATAACACTTAACATTGAGATGGATTTCAATACATGTATTCAGCAAATGCTATGTTATATAAAACAGGACAGAAGAAGCAGAAAACAACGGCACATTCAAAAGTTGAACATTGAAAGTTGAAGTTTGTCGGAGTTAATCCAGTAATTGGGAATTGGCGGCTGGACACTGCCTCGCAACCAGTATGGGGTTGAAGTATCGTTTGCACGAGCAGCCACGTGGTATAGGGACCCGGATGTACTGACTTGACCACACCCATGTGTTATTCAGGTAGGTTGCGCAGCGGGCATAAATCCAGATGTACCTGAAATACAGCATGCATATTCGTTTTGTTGTTTATTAGCCCTTTCCTTGCTCAACGTTCATGTAAGAAATAATGACATATATTGAAAGGAATATTTATTAAAAGTTTTATAAGGTAAACATTTCAAGCAAATATTTTGCTTGAATACAAACTAGAATATGTCAAAAGCAAACAGAGCAGACCCGCAGAGTTTATATGAAGGAAATGGTTAATATAGTTACTTTATTTTATTACTTTTGGCCAGTGCGGCGTGCGTGTGTGTATGTATTTGTATCTGGCTCTGTTAATCTAGTTCCTTTTGAAATCTTTCTCTTTCTATCTGCATTCCCGCCTCGCTCTATCTTTCTCTCACTTATCTATTTGTAATTCAGTTTATCACTGTTTGGCGGGCAAATGTATACGCGCGCGCGTGTTTGTGTACGCAATACTTACGTGTATCTGGGAACACATCGGTAATAGTGATACCAGCTGTATGGATATTTATACCACCAGTTGCAATAGCGGCTGAAAATAAAAACAAACAAACAATAGTTCGGTTAAACGGAAACGCATAGTCTTACTCTATACTCCATGGGTATTCATTTTAGAAATAGTTGGTTTATGAATATTAATTGACTGACTTTTATAGTAAATACTTTATCCAAATTCTAAGCAGAATCAAGGGAAGTTTTGATCAGAGTTTCAGTATACGTAATGTGTTTCAGTAGGATAAGGGTAATGATTTGTTTTCGCCTAACGGAGCTACTTATGTAAACAGTGTCAAAGGAAACAAAACGCACGGACTTTCCCCAAGTAGTATAAAATTCAGACAAGCAAGGTTTTACGCAAGCGTAAAATGGCTGCGTAACGTCTTTAAGCAGGATAGAAGAAAAAGAGGGAGCAATATTGTTTAGTAGTTTAAATTAACAGATACATTGGGAAAACATGACTGTAATGTATAAATTAACAGCAGAAACGGGGGAATGTTTTAAGGAGCCATGATGCATAATACCTGTGTATGACACCAATAATACACATTACCACGAAGTAAATACAGATCAATGGTATTCATGCACAATTGTGAAATATTCAAAACGGTCAACAAAACCACGAGTAAAAGGTCTCAGCTAAATAACTTTACCAAAGACAAAATTCAAACAAAGGACTTATACTTTTACAATATTTGTGTACAGAATTGTTTTTAAACCAAAAGCACGTAAACTAAGGGTGCTAACAAAAAAAATGAGAGAAAAAAATTATGCTTCCGTCGAGGATCGAACCCGCGACCTCACATTTCCTAGGCCACCGTTATAACCCCTCGACTACGCTGACTGCTACAAGTGGTGTGTGCTTTTAAATGACTTATACCCAATACACTAGCATTTTCAATGGCAGAAAAGAAGCAAATACCTCGACAAAAATATTTGTCCCCGCTAACAAAAAATGTATGAATCAAAACAAGTAAAATAAATGAATGTATATAAATAAAAGCTTGTCTCACAGTAACCCATAGTTATTAAAAAAGATTGGCTTTTATAGAAACACAGGAACGCAGAAACGCATGGTCAAAATTCAAAGCCGTATAATTGTGGGCTGCTTTCAGCAGCCCAATTAGGTATGCAAGTACATCTATGAAACATTTCTAAGCTGGTTGTGGTGATGACAGGATTGGCCCCAATCAGAGACCGCGTTCAAATACGTCGACTGATTTGGATCAACACTGTGTACAAATATCCGGAAACTCAGTAAAAGAGTCCTTATTTATCGTTATACTGCATAGGACATAATGACTGTGTAACACAGTAAAACACTCTTAACCCTTCGCTTGCTATTCACGTCAATATACCTACCTGTAAATAGTGAAGACCCAGATGAGACAGCTCCTGCAGGAGCTGTCTCATCAGGGTCTGCACTATTTACAAGTTGATTGTGCACCCAGTGCACTCCACAGCAGTGATTGCACAGCGAAATACTTGTACACAGTAAAGATATATGTAATTATACAACAGGGCATGGGTAAAGAAGGAGAAATGTATTTTAAAATTCAGCAAGCGAAGGGTTAATACGTATCTTAGCAGAAAAACTCATCTAGGAACCACCTGCACGACTTTCTTCCTGTATTGAGCAGTAGACTACAGTAGGACCTTTTTAAGCGGCCATTCATTTATTGAACATAGGAGTCTTTAAAAGCAGGTGGTTGCTTAATGCAAGGCAAAAGTAATGCAGAAAGCTCCTATAGGAGCGTTCTGCATTACTTTTGACCTATAGAAAGCTACAACCCGCCTTACAGACCAAGTATTCCAAAATTGTACATATCCAAATACATTTCCAGTTTTTGATACGCAACTAAGCTACCTGTAGTAAAACGTCAACAGGTCGGGAAATCAGATTTTGATTTTGACGCCAAAATCAGTAACCTTCAGCCGATCTCGAGGTCGTGTTTGTACGAGTTGTCTCCCATTCAAACACAAACGGCACTGAAGAGTTTGGGTAATAAAACTTCTAAAGTGTTCTGTCGAGAATGTGCTATTTTTATATTCATTCTGACATTGCCAGAGTGTGTGATTCTTGACTATACACCTCTACTCGTCAAATCACTACAAGAAGCATGAAAAACAAAAACGGACAAGATGCGAATTTACCTGAAATTGTATTACGGTTTAATTTAAAAAAGGCTTTGAAGGCTTTTTAAGCCGAAACATGTTGAGGTAACAAAATAAAATAGATGTATATTGACAACACGTGTTGTTGATTGGTTATTTACACAATAAATGGTTTAACACATTCCCTCCTAGTGACGCATTTTGGAGCCTCTGTAAAAGGCACATTTTGAAACCATTGTGATAAATATTATCACAATGGTTTCAAAACTACACAATTCTAAAAGTGTCCCTTTCTCTAGTGAATGCTCCTTTTCGGTAGATTTATTCAAAGAGATTGGGTCCAAATATAGTCTAGGAGGGAATGAGTTAATTAAACAAACAACATGCCAGTGTATGAGACATTTATACTGTCAACCCGATATGTAGAGATACCGAGCGTGTTTTCGGTATGCAAACATGGATGTCACGCACACTGGTACGTTATATTTTAATACTTGTCGGGGTGAACGATTGCATGATATTAAACTATTTACTCCACGACTATTAATGTAAAATAACATAATGATTATTAATTACAATGTATTATGTATTTTTATAATAACATATGAACACACTTCCGTTATTGGGTATGACTTTTCTATGGAGTAAAGGGTTAACCCATTACCTCATAGGCTATTTTAGATACAACCTCTTTGTATAAATCTACCGAAAAGGAGCATTAACTAGAGAAAAGGAAACTTTTAGAATTTTGTAATTTGAAACCATAATAGCAAATGCTCTATTTATCACAATGGTTTCACAAAGTGACTTTTACAGAGTAGTCAAAAGTCGTCAATATGAGGGAATGGGTTAATACAGATTACAGTGCTAAACTGACTTACTTGAGACAGCTTGTGGCATATGTGGAGTAATAAGCCCAGCAGTATTTCCTGTTGCCTCCGCTTGTCGTCAGGAAGAACCATCGGTAGCGGGAGAGCCAGTAGTAACGGTACGGACACACGGGACGGTAGTAAGCAATCTCCTGAGCCAAATACTTCGCGCTGGCACCACTGCAATGAAAGCACCATTGACTCATTGAGAGCTGGAAACCAGTATACTGACATTCGCAAACAGTGTAGACTTAAGATAAATAGACAGAGATGTAAACATATTCATCATTGATACTTTGCAGTGGCATCATATGTGTTTCAGAGTGAATATCTGAGTAAACCTTGTAAACATTGTGATCACAATCTGGTTCACATCTTCAGCACGAACTTGGCGTCTCATCAGGAGCCTAACGGTTTGTTAATGTGATAAAGTTGTTATGGGAGCGTTCTGCATTACTTTTGACCTGTGGAAAGCTACAACCCGCCTTACAGACCAAGTATTCCAAAATTGTACATATCCAAATACATTTCCAGTTTTTGATACGCAACTAAGCTACAGTAAAATGTCAGCAGGTCGGGAAATCAGATTTTGATTTTGACTCCAAATTTCGGCGCCAAATTTCTAATTGTCGTCTGCAATCAGTTTTGTTAAATCATTCGGTACAATAAGGAAATGAGATAAATAAATGCAACTTCCAAAGGATTAAAGCACACATATAGAAATAGAGGTTGAGACAAAAAGTGAAGTCCCTGATCAGACGCCGCCTTGAAAAGTCGGCGTCTGATCTGGGACTGCACTATTTGTCGTGGTGCATTTATGCGACATCGGCGGTGAAAGGGTTAAGTGCGTAGCCCCCAAAGCATCCCTTTCACCAATAAGTAAATTTCACATGCATCTATAAGCATAATTTTGGCTCATTTCTTTAACCTTTACCCTGCTGAATTTTCAAATGGACTATTCAAAAACAAGTCAAGCTTATCACGAGTATTTCGGGATTTTTTCTAAAGAAAAGAGTAACATGACAAACAACACAGACCCTGATGACAGGGTTCCTCTAGGAGCCCTCTCATATGGGTCTACAGAATGCTATGTTTGCAAAAGACATAAGTGATTCGTTTCCCGCATTGCAATGGTTAAAAAGCAGTGCCTGAATTTCAAACAACTTGGACCCTGATTGGACACCGATTTACTCGACGTTCCACCAGGGTTCAAACTGTTTGAAAAGGCCATCGCCAATTGGTCAACTAATGCTATAAGGGCTAACACGGACTTACCTTGACAACACTGGCGGCGTGTAATCTAAGGACTCGTCCCCAGATTCTACTTCGGCTCTAAGCCGATCTTGAGCTTTTGACAACTCAGCAATCTCATTTGTTATCGTTCCATCTATCTGCTTTTTAACGACATCTCTGAAACACACATTAACGATTCCATGAATAATCATGCCAAAAAAGTATATATGAATAATAATTAGCTTATCATTTATAATGGCATAAGAAAAAATGTTTTTGCCCTGATAAAAACTGTATAATTATATATCAGTCCAAAGGCAAACAGAACAGATCCGAATCAGACGGAACCTTCAGAAACGGTCTGACATTAGTCTACCCTGTTTGCAATTGTGTTGAAAGGTGTATCAAGGAGGTAAAGGGTTAGTAGCATTAGACTTTCAACTTATTTTCAAATTTATTTGTAGCTATCACCCTCTTCGTTATTCCAATTTAACCCATTTTCTCCTACTGACGCATTTTTGCGCCTCTGTAAGACTCATTTATTGAAACCATTGTGGTAAATAGAGCAGTAGCTCTATTTATCACATTGGTTTGAAAACTACAAAAATTCTAAAATTCTCCTTTGCTATAGTTAATGCTCCTTTTCGGTAGATTAATTCAAAGAGGCTGGGTCTAAAATAGTCTAAGAGGGAATGTGTTAACCCTCTCCTCCATAGGCTATTTTTAGACCCAACCTCTTTGAATGAATCTATCCAAAAGGAGCATTTACTAGAGAAAAGTAAAATTTCAGAATTTTGTAGTTTGAAACCATTGTGATAAATAAAGCATTTGCTCCTATAGGAACAAATGCTCTATTTATCACAACGGTTTCAAGAATTGGTTATTACAGAGGTGTAGAAGGGTGTATTTATGGAGGAAAATTTTAAACAAACACTTTCAATAGCAAGCGTTAACACTGTACCTGATGAATATTTATGTAGGAAATGGCGACTTTATGAATATTTATGTATATTATTAATATCCATGATGTCATTATTTCTTACATGAATATTCATCAGCCAATGGGTAAATCAAACACACTCGTTTTGAAATTTGTGTTACGTTGAACGCATTAACTGTTGGTATATTATTAGTTTGGTTCTATTGTATGTCATTTCTAAATATATAAGTTAAATATCTAAACATGTCACGTCTAAAGAGATGATTTAAATATTTAAATATGTCCTGTCTAAAGATAATATATAATATATGAATGTGTCATGTCTTAAGAGATGAGTTAAATATCTAAGTACATTTATGTTCAGTGTAAAGAAATACTGTATGTATGTATGAGTGAGTGAGTGAGTGAGTGAGTTGGATTTTACGTCCGACCAACAGTATTTCAGTTATTTGCAGACGGCACCCGCTTGAGACAAGTTATAGTGCTGCCTCACTGGAATGCCCCTGCCGCGGGCACGTAGCAAGGGTACCCCACCCAATAACATTATCCTGACACCGGGCCGACCAGTTCTAGAACTACCCTTTTAATGTCGAGCGTAGACAAGGGAGCTACTAGTACCAGTGTTTAACGACTTTTGATCTGTCGCGGCCGGGGATCGAACCCACGACCCTCCGTATCGCAGCTGTACGTATGAATATTACAAATGTAGTTAACGTAAATGTTATACTAGTACATGAAAACATACCTTTTCGGCACTGACGGACATTGTAAAATCAGATCTATACATAATTCCATAAGCAAGCAGAACAGGCTCTGATCTGGGTTTACTCTGTTTACAAATGCAATAAAGGACGTATCTGTGGAGTAATGGGTTATACACACTTTACTTACTCCGTCAGGCTATTTTTAGACCCAACCACTTTGAATAAATCTACCGAAAGGGAGCATTTACTAGAGAAAAGGAAACGTTCAGAATTTTGTACTATTGAAACTATTGTGAAAACGAGAGCATTTGCTCCTAATAAGCAAATGCTCTATTTATCACAATGGTTTCAAAAAGTGACTTTTACAGAGGCGTAGAAAGGCATAGATATGGAGGAAAGGCTTTACTTACTCCGTAAGTCCCTCAGATTCTAGAACAGATGTCTGGAAGATATCTAATTTCGCAAGCTCCACGGGGTCATAGTCGTCAGAATCACAGTCTTCATCTTGGCCATGTACGGCGCACACCAAGGACAACGCCAACAACAGGACGGTCCTCAACTAGTAAAACATGCAGTAGAACTGTTTGAACCCTTTACTAGCTGGTGGTACATGTATGAATATTCATGTAAGAAACAATAACAATGATATATCAAGAAACTGTTTGCCATAATGGTAGAAACTGCAGAATAAGATCGATACGACCGACCCTAATCAGACGGCTCCCATATGAATCATCTGATCTGGATCTAATCTGTTTGTATAGGCGTCTCTATCAGGTAAATGGTTTAACCCATTACCTCACAGGCTATTTTAGATCCTACCTCTTTAAATAAATGTAGTTTGAAACCATTGTGATAAATAGAGCATTTGCTCCAATAGGAGCAAATGCTCTATTTATCACAATGGTTTCACAAAGTGACTTTTACAGAGTCGTCAAAAGTCGTCAATGTGATGGAATTGGTTAAACGGACACGTACTAAATAATGCTGGAGTATACAATACTATGTGGCTGCTTGAATAAGAAGTAATAGTGCAGAAAGTCCTTTAGAATTATATTACCTAAAACTATGTTTGCGAAACAAGTTAATGTGTTTGTCTTTTAGAAGAAATAAATTTATCAATTAGGTCTTCAAGAGCAGGCGACTACTTGATGTAGAACAAAGACAGTGCAGACACCGTTAGTTTTCTGTATCATTGTCGTCCTACATGAAGCTATCGCCCTCCATGATGATTGAGAGAAGACAGAACTGAAAGTGTGAACATGATTATCTCAACAAAAAACGTCGCAACAATTATTTCTCAGATGAAGACATTTTCTATTAGAGAAATTGGATATGGCATGGTTAACATTTAAAACAATGAGAAAAGTGCTTACTTTCATTTTGAATATCTATATCCAATACTGCTGTCTTTAATTAAGGTAGGCCGCAGTCTATTGACTTATATAGCCAATGTACCAGCGAAAAAGTAGTCCCGTAGCAGGAAAAGCAGACCAAGTAGTCCCGGTCTTTCAATTTGACCAATCGCAATAATTGAACATGAATCATTTCTGTGGTTATAGATTGCCTGGCGATGTCCTTTGATTATCTAGTGATAAACAAGCTGTGGTGATCAGGTGTCCTGGTTTTTGTAAACCAATACCCGATGGCAATATTGTTCAAGTGAAAATAGATATGCGCAAATAGATATTTCTGTTTACAAAGCTGTTCGAATTAATAAACGCTGCATTAACCATTTTGACAAATAACTGGTTGACCATTTACTTGACGAGGACACATATTTTGGCGCTTTTGCAAAAAGAGTAGACCCAGATCAGACAGCTCTGTACGAACCATCAGCTTTTTAGCTTACAACGGAATTATATAGATCTGGTTATACAGTTACTGTTATCGACAAAACTTCCTACCTTCATATGCCATAATAATTATTCATTTATAACGGCCGCTAAATTGTATTAATTAGTTGGTATTTAGGGCAGGTGGCTGCTTAAAGCAAGGTGAAAGTGAAACAGAACGCTCCTATAGGAGCGTTCTGTTTTACTTTCACCTTGCTTTAAGCAGCCATCTGCCTTTAACACAAAATACTTGATGTAATTTAGTGGTCGTTATAGGGAGGTTTTACTGTAGTTATTATTCATAAAGGCATTATTTCCTACATGAATATTTATGAGGAAAACAGTTAAGAGTACATGTAATCCGCGTGTGTGTGTGTGTGTGGGGGGGGGGGGTTACTTACGACTTTCAATCGTTTGGTGAACTCTTCAAAAGATGTAGAGTAAAACCTCTCTATAACGGCCATTAAATTGTGTTAATTAATTGGTATTTGGGGCAGGTGGCTGCTTAGAGCAAGATGAAAGTAAAACAGAACGCTCCTATAGGAGCGTTCTGTTTTACTTTCACCTTGCTTTAAGCAGTCACCTGCATTTAACACAAAATACTTGATATAATTCAGTGGCCGTTATAGAGAGGTTTTACTGTACAGTAAAGCCTGGCTACTATGACCACTCAAAAGAAGTCTAATTCTGAATTGTTTTAACAGATGGTGTATTATTGCAGGATAACAGTTGTACAGAAAACTCCCATGGGAGCTTTCTGTATAACTTTTGCCCTGCATTAAGCTAGGACATGCTTTTATAGATTACAATGTTATTAAATTCTTTAGTCGCATAGCGAGACACTACTGAACTTTGAATGGATGTAATTTACATTTTGAGGAGTGGTGAGAGACATTTGTAAAATATTGTGACCCCGATCAGGGGGCTCCTTCACGTGTCATTTGGTCTGGGTCCACACTCTCTGCCTATATCCCGCTTTAGTGGCACTGGGAACAAATGGTTAATTCTTTCGCTGCCAAATTTTGTCGTTTGCAAACTTTGTCGTTTGCTACGTTTTTTTTCATTTTTATTCATTTTTCTTCATTTTTGTAACAAAAACAAACAGTTTGGATCTTGATGAGAGGCCGAGTTCAAATAAGCATATGCTTTTATAAGAAAAAGCCCACTTACATGCATGTGAAACACCGCTAATTAATGCGACCACTTAATAAACACCCAGTGGCGTCGTTTAAAGCAGGTGGTTGCTTAATGCAGGACGGAAGTTATGCAGAAGCAGCTATAGGAGCTTTCGGCATAACTATCATCCTGCATTAAGCTACTACCTGCCTCTGCCACCCAGAATTATGCCCAATTTTGGAGGTCACATTAGAGGGGTTTTACTGTATATTCATTGTATGGTCGCTGTACGCAGGTCCTACTGTAGTACCCGTGCTGGTGGCTGCTTTATGCAGGATGTAACTCTCCCCGAAGAAGATTTCTGCACGGTGTCAACATGCACCTAGCTGTCACCTGCCTTAGAAGAATTGAATTATATATTATCAAAAAAGGTTTGTACAATACTGTACAATTATGTAGCTGACGCGATGCAGAAAGGTGCACTTGGTCAGTTACCCAATCTCAAAGTGTGCTATATAAGGGACCAAGGTGCTTGTAAACAGATTTAAGTACCTGATGAGTGGGTGTTGTTTTTATTCTAATTGCTTTTCTCGCTAAAAATGGGTTTGGACATGGCAGAAACTGTAGAATCAAATTTACATTACTTCATATGAGAAAAGAACAGGCGCTGATTATATGGGTCTGAAGAAGCCATCTGATCTGTTTCTACAGTTTGCTAAATTTCTATGGAGTAAAGAGTTTAAGATTTACGCTGTATTATTGATGTACATTTGTATTTGTATCTCAGTAAAATTATTTAATTGTGATTACTATTTTGTTATTATTTTTATAGGGGATAGCGCGAACGCAGTCCCCCGCACAAATAAATTGCGTACCCGAGTTACCCACATTAGGGGTAATCGCAGGTGTCAGCTCGACCGAAGTGCAACGGAAGAGCCTCTTCCTGGGGAAATCGCCTGGATGATCACGGTGTTCCCTGTACCAGGTAAGTATGTTGTTGAAGAGGGTTTCATAGATTTCATATAAAACTATTTGTTGAATAAAATGGGTTTCTATATTTACATTTTAAAAAAAATCGTTCACAATAAATATGATTCAAACCAGTTTTGTATATTATTTTAGAGTGTCTTTAATTTTGATTTTTCCATCACATTTGTAGACTTTGGCTATAATATAAGCAAGTGTAAACAAGATGTGTTAAATTTTACAGTTTATATTCAACTTCATTTCTCTAAGGAAAGTTAATTCAGTTTCATTTTAAAGGCAAGGAATCTTACCTGATTTCTATTCTATTTTTATCCCGGCTTTAAATAAGTATGCGATACGACGAAGGCATAGTTATTATGCTGGTATAGCCTATAGGGTCTACTGTATATTATTAAGTGTATACGCAGTTGAGAACGTTTGTTTCTACAAGTTATTGACGGCGAATCATTTACTGTAGTTTTACTGATTTAAATCGATAACTGGTTACAATAGAAATAAAAATCATTTAATTTAATTGAATCAATCACTTAATTTCGTCCTGCAATAAGCAACCATCTAGACAACACTTTCATTATTATTATTACATGTAAGATATCTCCAGCAATGGCCGTTTGTTTACTTTTTTCAATTTGACCTTCATAAAAATCTATATTTTTAATAATTTTCAGCAATTATTTTAATAAAATTATTAAATAAAGGCCCTAGTGTAGTTCATAAATGTTAAACAACACTGTTTATAAGAGTTAAATAATTTTTACCTGAAAATATGCAAAAAGAGGTGCCATATACATGTAACTCACTTTTCCAGATTTATTTAAAAAAAATCAAAGGTGTCCTTCCAAATATCTTCTTTAGTCTTGATGGTGTATTAATAAGTCTTTATTACATGTATATGATAAATGTTCCAATTTTACTTCCCCACAACACCGCTATATTTCAAGCACAGCAAATTGTCCAATAAAAAGCACATGTTCAGTATGTACATGTTTATATTGTTTATCTGCAGCAGAAATACCCTAAGAGGTCGCTTGAGAGGGGTTCTTCTATTCGACCTGTTTACATGTCAATAATTTGAAAGCATAGACTACGCTCTGTGAATGTGTTGCAGAAACTTAAAATTACCTTGTTCGATAACAACATATGGAGAGAGAACAGTTGGATTTTTACCATATGGGTCTGTACCGCTTCACGGGAATCTATATATACTATATGATAAACAAGGTGTTATTATATATGTATATATAGACTCCCGGGTACAGACCCCTATGTTTTGAACATATCATGTGTGAAAAGAGCTCTACAGGACTGGTGAGTGGTATAATAATGATATACAATAAGAGTGAAACAGCAAAGTAGGAGGACTTTCACATAAAAAGACACGCTCGCTGCATAAACTAACACATTATATCCTATACTATTATAGACCAACTTCTTTGAATAAATCTACTGCATTTCTACAGATAAAGGGAAAATTTAGAATTGTGTAGTTTTTACACCATTATGATAAATATTCATTACAGTGGTTTTAAAAATGACTTTTAAAGAAGCGTCAAAAGGCATCAGTAGGAGGGAATGGGTTAAAGTCGAAGTTTAAAACAGACTTGTCCATACAAGCCATACTTGCAGTATAGTGTCTACCGTACACCCCCTAGACTTTTTTCATGGACACCAACACGTTCTACTGAATCAGAATCACGAATGTACTCAAGACTAAATTATTTTAGGCTATGTGTATTTTAACCGTTTTCATGGCAACCCCCGGTGTTTGTAATGATGACCCATACCTGCAAAATCGTCCATATCACAGCCAGTTTGAGACCTAAAGCTATAAATCTGGTACCGAATTGCAGATAAGACATTGTGCTTTTATTTCCAGCTTATTCTTTGAAATTGCCGTAATTGCATACTCATGAATATTAATTAGAACATTGAAAATAGTAAAACAAAGTATAGAAATAACGTAACCCTTTCACGTTTTATCCTACAAATATTAGAAAACAACTTCAAATACAGTTTAACATGATGACAAAATCCCCAGAAAACAAAATAATCTAATTTGAGGACCAAAACATTAAGTAACGTTTTAACCGTTTCCATGGCAACCACCAGTTTTTGTCCTAAACATACAAAACTGGTACCAACTTGAAGATAAGACGTTGTGCTTTTATTTCTAGTTATGCCTTGAAATTTCCTTATTTGCATACTCATGAATATTAATGAGAACATTAAAAATAGTAAAACCAATACAGAAATAACGTAAATAATGTAAACTTTATTCATTGTTTTGTCCTACAAATATCAGAAAACAACTTCAAATGCAATTTAAAATGATGACAAAATCCTAAAAAATCCCCAAAATATCTAATTTGAGGACCAAATTAATTTTAAGTAACGTTTTAACTGTTTCCATAGTAAGCATTCATTTCACTCTGTTCACACATATTTTATCAGTCGACACCTACCGGCTAAAATCATCCATATCACAGAAAGTTTTTGTGCTAAATGTAACTGGTACCGAGTTAAAGCTAAGACATTGTGCTTACATGTACAAAGAGTATACATGTACAGACACTCGTGACTGAGAATGAGAAACATGTTAGAGCAAAATATTACATATACTGTAGGACCTGTCTTAAGCGCCATTAATTTATTGAGCATACACCCACCTCGCCAAAACGACTTAAATGGCAAAATTATGGAAGACATCATTTCCATGCTACCTGGACCAGAATTTAGTGGTCATTTAAATAAGTTTTTTCTTCCTTTTGTACAAGAAGGTTAAATGTAATTACAAAGTTAACATTTCATTTTACAGTTGAAAACCATTCCTTGTCCATAAATGACCGAGCGCTGTCTACATAGACCTTGAATTTATTTACAAAACCTATGACCAGAACAGCTAACATATTAATCTGAACTGTTTTTTACAGTAAGTCTTGCAACTTTAACTGTTAAAGTGAATGTTGAAGTCAATAGAAATCGCTAAGTATTCACGCTTATCAAGGATTTGTGTTTAGCTCTTACCCTGAGATTACAGTCCCGTATTTTCTGTGAATTACGTGAGGTTAAATATTTTCTTGAATGCAGCGTATGAGTGATTAAATACATATGAACAATACAGTAAAACCTCTCTATAACGACCACTAAATTGTGTTAATTAGTTGGTATTTTGGGCAGGTGGTTGCTTAAAGCAAGGTGAAAGTAAAACAGAACGCTCCAATAGGAGCGTTCTGTTTTACTTTCACCTTGCTTTAAGCATCCACCTGCATCCACCTGCCTTTAATACAAAATACTTGATGTAATTTAGTGGTCGTTATAGAGAGTTTTTACTGTATGGCTGTTGTTTCTCGCATAATGTGCTGAAAATGTTGAACTATGTTATAGTAAACTACGTTATGCATGTACATATTAAGGTTAGAACGTATTAGATAAATATGAAAAATGCATGTAAGTATGACGCCATGCAAAACGCCTATGATGATATATGATGGGGTCGTTTTGAATAGATATGGAGTCTTTTATTTGATATTAAATCTACTCGCTTTTTGTGTGTACATTTTGAGTCTCTATTCACTTGTAAAATTTATACTTTGTTGAAGCCATACTATTAGGGGCAAAATGTACAGCCCCTAAAAGACAACGCTTGCAGTTGTTGTCTGGTCTGTTTTTTACTCTGTATGCAAATGCGTTAAAATGTCCACATTTCTCTCTTATCCCGTTGTAAAACATATGGTGTCATTTAAATACTAATCTGTTTGCAATTTTGTCTTACTTCCGACTGGTTTAACCCTTTCGGCGCCAAAATTTTAATTGTCGTCTGCAATCCCAATTTTGTTAAATCATTCAATACAATAAGGAATGAGATAAATACATGCATATTTCAAAGGAATTAAACACAGATGTAGAAATAGAGATTGAGACAAAACGTGAAGTCCCTGATCAGACGCCGCCTTGAAAAGACGGCGTCTGATCTGGGACTGCACTATTTGTCGTGGTGCTTTATGCGACATCGGCGGTGAAAGGGTTAAACTTCTGAGAAACTATTGACCGAGTGACAGATTGCCCTAATGAGACACTGGGTTACAAACATCTCATCAGGATCCAAACTAATTCTAATAGTCATGTAAGAAAAATAGCTTAATTAATATTTAGTAGCTTATTTTTATATAATGACATTGTGAACAAAGAGGGGTTTGGCCACGGCAGAGAAACTGCAGTCAGGTATTCATAGTTGGGCATCCAACTGAGGAAAATGTGTCGAGCCATGGCATTAAATAGTAGAATTTGGCATGCACTGGATATGTAATGTTTGATGTCTGAGTAATTAGAAACTGCCCCATGCCACCTGAAAATTTGCCCTTGTTTCTCTTAATTAGGTCAAAGGTCAACTAAGTGCATATTTTATATACGTTATTTGAGAAATCATCGTATCTTAATCAATTTTAGGCGTAAAATAACAAACATGGTACCAAAATGAAGGTTAAACATTGGCCTTTAATTTGCACTTACTTTGTGTAAAATATATTATTTGAATATTCATGAATATTAATGAGAACATAAAAAATCCAGTAAAAAATCATTAAAATCAACATATAACGATGATACATGATGTCATGTCTTTGTCAATATTGCTATTTAACAAATACAAATTACGTTGAAATAAAGGTTAGACAGACTGCTACTGAAAATAAAATGTATGCAGTCATACCAGCTATATATCATGCACACATACGTCTTAACGTTAAGTGGGTGGGGTAAATGAACACCTAAACAAAACTTTCAGTTCTGTTTAAAGTAACTAATCAATTCATTATATATTTATTGATATTTTCTTGGTTGGTACAATTAACACCATCGCAATCCAGTTATTGCATGAACCCCTGGCATGTTCCGGCAGACATCTTGAGATAACTTGCGGAAAATACAATTTTGTTTTTCCCAGCCATCATTCAGACTTCAGTTTCTAAAGGCCAAGATGGTATAGATGTATTAGTACAAGCAGTACATCAAAATCTTGGCATTTGACAACTGTCCAGCCTTGGCCCCTTTCTGGCGGTATCCAAACCATGTATCCACCTCGTCATGAGTTGATGGCAGATGGGACAATTCATGTCTACGCTTGTCTTGAATGACGATATTCAAATGTATCTGTTATATATGGTATACTGGTATACAACATCAACTCTGTGTTTGTGTCTTCTGCCTCTTATTTTGTCATGCTTGGCCGCTTTAAAGCAGGCATACTCGCACCATTGTCCAACGTGTAATTTGAAAAACCCCAGGTTAAAACATTGCAAACAGAAGAAGAGTACATGACAGCTAAAATCTTAACCGGGAAAGTTGGGAGCTATCACTTGATGTTATGGTAGCTTGTTCCAGATGATGTTGACAGCAGAGTGGAAGAACTCAGGGCTTTTTTCGGTCGATTTTATAGCCGTTTTAAGGCTATATTCCCAATGGCAAAAAGTATGTTTTTTCCCAATTTGAAGGAAAAAATCCCAATCAAAAGACTATAATGTAATAAAGAGGCAAAAAGTATTCATATGTCATCCAATTGCCCATTTTTGAGGTCCACGGGGTATTTGTGCATTCTTTAAGTGGAACAGAACATCATTTAATGGTGTAAAATGCTAAAAGATTTGTTGCAAAACTTATTTTGAGATGTTCTATTTTCCAATGTTGTTAAAATGATGCAAAAAATTCCCAATGCTAGGGGTTCGGGTCATGTTTCCAAATGGACAGAAAAAGCCCTGGAACTAATCCCTCAGGAAATTGGTCCTGCAAAACCTTGGAACGAATCTTAAGGAATGGCCTCTTGTAGGTGTACCGTCAGGGCGTCAGAAACAAAATCATTTACAAACTATAGAACATCACGGCCTTTACTTGTTTCCGCCTCTGTTTGAGAAAATCATGTTGAGCATGGCACCAACACTGAGCACTTGTTTTGCAATGTTGCAAAATTACAAATATGGTAGCTCTATGTTGGACCATCTCCACACGCATTGCCATGGCCTTGGTGTGTGGATCCAAAATAAAAGATGTGTATCAATTTGCCTCCTTTATGACCATATCGACTCGGGATTTTCAAGACAATTTAAAAGACTAGTGTCCCAAGTTATTTTACCTTCTTTGTTGTCTTCCGTTTCATGCTATGGACAGTATAACTGGTCTTGTTGGTGATAAGCAGGACCTAGCACTTTTCTGCATTCAACCCAGTCTCTTCCCTTTTCTACAGACTGCCGATGTCATTCTGGAAGACGTCTGCATCTTCTAATGACTCGGCACAAAAGTGAGGCGTCAGCAAAGAGTCAACATGAAGAGTGTGGTCTGTTAGGTCATCATTGCATGCGAGGGAAAGGAAAGGACTGAGAACAGCACATTGATGAACACCGGATGCTATCGGTACTGACTCGGAGGAAACACCTTCCAGCGTGACTTGTTGGCTGTTGGATACAATCAAGCATCAAGCATATTGTTGGAGCTTAAGCAGAAGGTGTGCCTTAAGACACTTGGTCAAAGGTTTGCGTCAATCTGATAGGACTGGTCCAGACCTGACACAAGGTCATTGACCATGTTGATTAGTTGTGTCTAACAGACGTGCTGCTTCCTGAGTCCATGCTGGCATGGGTTGATGATGTAATGGTAAAATCAGGTTACTGTGTATGATGCATTCCAGAATCTTACATATGACAGAATTTAGGGACACAGGCCAATAGCTTGAATGGGGTTAGTCTTGACCATTGTCTTGTATATAGGATTAGCATGAAATCTTCCAATCACTGGGGAACTCATCCTGGTTGTAAGGCCTGGAAGATCAGAACAAGAGCAGGAGCCAGCGAATGTACCATCTCGTTCAAGAATCTTGATAAGATGATGTCTGGACAGGTAGCTTTGTGGAGATTAAGGGCATTAAGAAGCTTGCAGATACCATTTATCGTGACATGAATAGGAAGGGCATCCGAATAAGGATACTCTCAAACGACACACATGAGAGATAGGTCCTCATGTGTAAAGACAGATCACTACTGGTTCAGTATTTTAACTTTGATTTGTGTATCAACATTGTTAATGTCATCATTCTTCAGTGGTGTTATTCCCGAGCTGTCACATTCCTTGCCTTGCTCCTAACAAAAGTGCAAAGCTTCTTACAGCTGGTATCCTGTCACTAAGTCAATCACATACCAATCATGAGCTTGAACTTGCACTTCTTTGCAAGTTTTCTGTAGCCCCTTGTATATGCGTCAGTCCTTCTGTACCTTGGTCCTCAGCACTTTTGTACGCACATTTCTTCTTTCTTGAGAAATGGCGGGTGATTGAGTTGCACCGTGGCTGGCTGAACCTGATGGATGTCAACTTAGAAGGGACCACTGAATATTTCACTGAGTATAGATACGTAAAGGGACTGATTTTCCAAGTGTGCTGCAAACTCAGCCATTTTTATGGCCATAGAACATAAGTTAACCTCTTTCGACGGGTGGACAAGATATAGGGTATTCTTCCTTCGTCAAGGAAAGATATTGTTTGTCAGTACCATGACATACTCACTTATTCCAGGTATTGAAGTATATCTGATAATTAGTGATTGTTTGTGGCAATAACATATAGATTGTTGTCATCACGGATATTGAAGGTTACTCATAGCCAGCGGCAATGAATATGCATATGAGTTCATTGTTGAGTTAGAGTGGGTACCTATGGCCAGTAAAATGGCCAATCAATATCCGGGATATTCATGTCCCAACAAATGTAGGAAGGGTTTTGTCATAGGTACTGCTGGTGTAGATAAAATATTTCAATTCATTATATAAAAACATCGCCATACTCACCAGGAGCTATGGTGTTTCAATCGCTAATGATACAGACAGCTAATATTAGACATAGAGTACAATAAAACATACCAATATTACACTGAGATTATTGCAATAAGAGACTTATCTTCTGGCATTTCATTATCATCGCTAAATGATACATCTGCGTGAAGAGATACTATAATTTGCACAGATTTGCATCAAAGTTATATACATAAAGTATGATAATGTACCGTACATGTATTTAAAACGATATTTTCCGAACTGGCAATCATCACAGGTCACTCAAAACTTCCTGAAATGCGCCATAAATATTTCTATACTTACTGTGGAGACATTGCTAAGAAATTAAATGCAAAAACATATTGAAATTGTCAAAATTACGGCTTTGTTATACTATTATAGAGATTTTATTACATTTTTGCACTCATTTGACCTTTGACCTAGTTTCTGACCTTCAAAGAAGGTTTTGGCAGTGGCATGGGCCAAAACCATTAATGATTAGTATCTGGCAACACAATTATGGTATTCAAACATTTCTACTAAAAAATGCCATGGACCTCGAAAAATAAGCGACTTTTTACACCTCGGATGCCCAACTATCAAGTGAAACCCCTCTAAACCGGAATTCTAGTAGAGACGAATTTAGATAGTTTATGCAGTTGGCTGCTTAATGCAGGGTGTTAGTTATGCATAAAGCTCCTGGAGGAGCTTTCTGCATAATTTCCATCCTGCATTAAGCTGCCACCTGTCTTCTAATACTGATATTTATACTAAATTTAACGTCCCGTTTAGAGGTGTACTACTGTACATGTATATCATGTCATGAGCAAACAGAGCAGACAACAAGCTTTAAACTCTTTGTGTGATATATACACCTTTTCATGCACTTACTAACAGTAGAAGCAGCTTCTTTTGACTTGTATGCTCTATTCTACGGTGCCTTACATGGCAAAACAGCACGTGTTCATATACCAATATAAAAAGCTAATAACAAGTCATGAGGTTAGTTCCATTTTTTCATCCATAAATGGTTATGAGGGAAACGATTAACTCTTTCGCTGCCAAATTTTGTCCTCGGGAATCTTTGTCGTCTGCTATAATTTTCATTATTTCATTTTCTTCTTCATTTCTGCTTCAAGAAGAATAGTCACAGAAACAAACAGTTTGGATCCTGATGAGACGCCGAGTTACTCGGCGTCTCATCTGGATCCAAACTGTTTGCATAGGTAATCAGAGATGCGACATTGGCAGCGAAAGAGTTAATGGTTATATGTGCTGTCTCGGTCCTTATAATTAACCCTTTCGGCGCCAAATTTCTTATTGTCGTCTGCAATCCAAGTTTCTTAAATAATTCAGTAAAATAAGAAAATGAGATAAATAAATGCAAAATTCAAAGGAATAAAGCACACATATAGAAAGTGAGATTGAGACAAAAAGTGAAGTCCCTATCAGACGCCGCCTTTTCAAGGCGGCGTCTGATCTGGGACTGCACTATTTGTCGTGGTGCATTTATGCGACATCGCCGGTGAAAAGGTTAAACTATATAACTAAATGTTCTTTTTTCCAATGTACGAACATGGTAAGGATTCGTCGGTTTCTGTTTTCCAATCAACGAAAAAATAAAACAAGACGAGTCTGTTGTGAAATGGTCAATATAATCATATTACAATGCACACCAGCTGTTAAAATAATTGTAATAACAGTCACTCTGTCTTAATGAACATAGGTACAGTGAAACCGCGATACTACAAAATGTTAGTAATGAAGAAGTTATGTCTTTGTAGGCAGCCACATGTGTTAAGCATTAACCCCTTCCCTGATAAGGACGACTTTTGGCGACTCTGTAAAAGTCACTTTGTGAAACCATTGTGATAAATAGAGCATTTGCTCCTATAGGAGCAAATGCTCTATTTATCACAATGGTTTCAAACTACAAAATTCTAAAACTTTCCTTTTCTCTAGTTAATGCTCCTTTTCGGTAGATTTATTCAAAGAGGTTGTATCTAAAAATAGCCTATGAGGTAATGGGTTAAGCAGCCACATGTGTTAAAGATCAGTACTAGTACATATTTGAGTGTTCGTAGTATCGAGTTATTACTGTACTTTAATCCAATCAAGTCAAAGCTATGTGCTGATGCTGCGCACTGGACACTGTCTGTTTATTGTCAACGGGTAAAATAATCTTCTGCACGAACAGGCACGTGGCACAGCGCGTCTCACGTACTCGCTTGTCCACGTATATTTACCGTTCTGGTACGTGGCACACCTTGCATACACCCAGATGTACCTGGAAAGAGTTAGGACATATCACAGACACATGTTCCTTGTTTACAATATACTTTATCATCTGCGCAACAAAAAAAGGTATCTCGAGTTATGCAAACAGTGCAGATCAGTCGCTGATCAGTCGCTGCGTCCAATACCCGACGTTTTTTCAGAGTCTAACACTGTTTGACATTCATCGCACACACGAAGTGGTGTTTTCCATTGTCCAAACTGACCAACAGTGTAGATACAGATTTCAGTGTCTTAATGGACGGTCCTTTTCCCTTATACATGTACAGCAGAATCTGTACAAAAATAGAGATCTAATTCTTGGTTCTGAGACAGGTGGTAGCTTAATGCAGGTCGTAATGACATTAGCACATAGTCTGGATCCAGATTATTTATCCTTTCGACCAATGTCAATAGAAAACGTCGTACCCTTTAGTTTTTAACTCTTTTGCTACCAAATTTTGTCGTCTGCAAACCTTGTCGTCTGTTACATTTAGTTTTTAGTTTTCTTCATTCTTGTTTCAAAAACAGTCCGAGTAACAAACAGTTTCGATCCTGATGAGACGCCGAGATAATACCAGATGTGACACTGGCAGCGAAAGAGTTAATTTATCTTGTGTTTTGTTTTGCTTAAGTTTAAACAATAAACAATGTGTATATGATTGATACCAAAAAATGGAACACTAACCTGAATTCAGGGAAACAGCGGTAGAAGTTGTACCAGACATTGGGACTGAAGAACCACCAGTTGCAGGAACGTCTGAAAAAAATCAGCAGTTCAAGGTTGAATCATTTGCCAACGCGATCTTCAAACAGTTTATTTGGTCCATTATGTCTACCGTTTAGATAGAAGTTGGTATGAAGTAAGGGATTAAGATGGAGTGTTTAGACGATACTCATGCAGCAGGCATAAACTTGAATATATTTCCGAGTTGTAGTTGTTAATCTATTTTTCAGGTCAATCATGTTTCATTAAATTGCTTTTGAAGATGCAAACCGTCACATATTGTCACTAGTGCCATTTGTTGTCCAAAGTAAAGTTGAACGGTATACTTTTGTTGCATTTTCTTTCTCATAGGAGCATTACTACATATATGTTCACTAATCAGCTCCCTTTAGAAGGCCCAAAAGCTACATGTAACCATAGACATAAAATCTGCATTAGCCCTTTAACTGATGCATATTCAAGAACAAATTAATTACTTTATGAATATCAAATTGCGATTTTTTACAATGGCGTACGACCACTGGAGTACGGTAAAAGCTGTAGAGTCAGATCCATATACAGTAAAACCCCTCTAATGCGACCACTTAATTAATAAACATGGTTGTCTTTATAAGCAGGTGGTTACTTAATGCAGGACGAAAGTTATGCAGAAAGCTCTTAGAGGAGGTTTCTGCATAACTTTCGTCCTGCATTAAGCTACCACCTGCCCCTGGCACCCAGAAGTATGCCCCTTTTTGGTGATCGCATTAGAGATGTTTTACTGTATATAATTACATAGGCAAACAGAACAAACCCTAGACTTAAGATTGCCATCTTCACTTGGACTACATGTACTCTGTTTGTAAAATCGTTAAAAAGTTCTCTCCATCGGCTAAAGGGTTAAATATTTCGCTACCAAGCATTGTCGTCTGCAAATTGCGTCGAAATGTTAATTACAGTACCAAACAGTTTGAATCCTGATGAGACGCCAATTTACTCGGCGTCTCATCTGAATCCAAACGGTTTGAAAAGGTGATCAAAGGTTCGACATGGGTAAAGAAAGAATTAAAACACAACATTAAGATTCATTACAAACATACTCACGTGGAGCAGCTTGTGACGTAGATAGGGTAAAACGACCAACAGTATTTTCTGGTGTCGCCTCCACTGTAGAAGTACCACATGTATCTTGTCAGCCAGTAGTAGCGATAGGGACACACAGGCCGGTAATACTGTAGCTCAATGTGGGATGTATTAGCTGCAAGGTCGCTGCTTGAACTGTAAAAGAAAATCCCAGTAGTATCCCTCTAATGCAATCACTTAAGAATTATATATCACAGTTATTAAAAGCAGGTAGTTGCTTAATCCACCCCTAGACTATTTTTAAAAACCTCTTTGAATAAATCTACAGAAAAGGGGCATTTACTACAGAAACAATGACTTTTTTTGGAATTGTATACTTTTGAAACCAATGCGATATATAGAGCATTTGCTCCTATGGAGCATATGCTCTATTTGTCACAATGGTTTAAAAATTGACTTTTACAGAGGTGACAAAAAGGCGTCAGTAGGGGGTATGGGTTAATGCAGGGTGGAAAGTTCATTTGGGAGATTTCTGCACAACTTTCGCCTTGTTTTAAATTACCACATGTTTATTCATTAGTGGTCGCTATGTAATCTTCAATTAGGCCAAGGCTTTTAACCCATTTGCTCCCAGTGGATTCTTCCATGTTTATATATTGGATTAGTCCATTTTTTATCTAAGGGGCGCCTGGCCTAAATTTTCTATTTCGTTTTGTTTTATATTGAAATTCCTATCAGCAAACAGTGTAGACTCTGATCAGACGCCGCATTATGCGGCGTCTGATCAGTGTCTACACTGTTTGCCTACGTCCCATATATGTGATCGTGGGAGCAAATGAGTTAATTTACCAAATTTCCAAATTCATCACTCGCGATTTTTCTCAACCACCTTTTGCATGGTTCCTATCTTTGTCAGACGGAGAGAAGCTGGGAACCATGTGAACATGTTTAATTCTTTACTCCATGAATATTCATGTGAAAAATAATGGCATCATTAATACACATGTATTAATGAATAGAATTTTTAAAATTGAACAGGAATATTTGGTCATGACAGAAATTCATAAGCAAAGCAGGCGTCGGTCCTACTGGGGCCATCTAATCTTGGTCTATTCTGTTAGAAAAAGGCGTAAAAGGCGTATTTGTGGAATAAATCGTTAAAAATATTATATTTGGTAAATAAAAACAGAGCATCAATCAAACATGTATGACAATCCTTTGATTAACAAAGTTAAGCATATGTTTTGTTCAAGCTTAGACAAGGGAAGGTGGCCTAGTAAAGATTCCCAAAAGGTCTTTTCGGGCATTTACGTCACCCAGTCTGTGACACACCTTTTGCACAAATATTACGAGATCATGGCTTTTTGTTGAGAACTTATGTTATCGATAGCTACTTGCACAATTATAAGAATCTATTTCAAACGAGAAGCTGGGTTTCCATACGCCCGTTTATATAATAATACTGAAATCCCAGTATTCTCTCCCTCAAATATGGGTTCTGTCTTATTCTTTCTGTCTGTCTGTCTATATGTCTGTCTCTGTCTTTCTCTCTGTGTCTGTGTCATCTGTCTCTCTGCCACTCTCTCTCTCTCTCTCTCTCGCTCTCTCTCTCTCTGTCTTTGTCTCTGTCTGTCTGTCTCTTTCTGATAACATTTTGTCTTATGTTCCTTCTCACTTTCGTTTTCCCGTCAAGGACATTATACATACTCTTGTTCCATCTGCCCGAACTCCACGGACTCATCGCCAGCCTCTACCCTTGCCTGGTAACTAAGCTGCCCTCTCACATAACTGCTGAAGTCTTTTGGAAGCTTTACTCGTTGCATTTGCTGCTGCACGACCTCTCTGCAAAGTACAACAGTCTGAATTATCCAACAGTCCGCCAGCCGAGGAAACTACTTATTGACTTCATTAAAATACATATATATGAGTCACTGGAAATTGTACATTCTGTTATTCACGAATAATGTACAATTGGACCAGTCATGGCTCTGGGAACGGGTCCATATTGTTTAATACGTTCATCAATTAACTCTTTCGCTGTCAAGAAAGATAACAAAATTTGTCATCTGCTTCATTTCATTTCTTGTCGTCATTTTTGTTGAAACAAAACAAAAACATAATAACAGTAACAAGCAGTTTGGATCCTGTTGAGACACTGGATAACTCGGTGTCTCATCTGGGTCAGTATTGTTGGGTCAACATTGTTTGGGAATGTGATACATAAACATGAGTGACTACATAACCCATTACCTCATAGGCTATTTTTAGATACAACCACTTTGAATAAATCTACCGAAAAGGAGCATTAACTAGAGAAAAGGAAATTTTTAGAATTTTATAGTTTGAAACCACTGTGATAAATAGAGCATTTGCTCCTATAGGAGCAAATGCTCTATTTATCACAATGGTTTCACAAAGTGACTTCTACAGAGTCGTCAAAGGTCGTCAATATGAGTTAATGGGTTAATGCAGAATGAAAGTAGTGCAGACAGTTCCCATAGCAATTTAGTAAGCTACCACTTGCGTCAAAGACCAAGAAATAGGCTTCTTTTGATTGCCTGTTGTAGATAGGTTTAACTAATTGTAAGGGAGATGTTGCAAGAGTGAATAAATGTGTGTGCAACGTTTGTACATAAGCTCGAGGATGTAATTCGTCTCGTAGCGCAATGTAGGAGAGAGACTGTTTCTCTTCAGACCATGGTGTACACGTACACTGTGTAGAACCTGTCTATAACGACCATATAATGAATAAAAATAGGGATCCATAAGAGCAAGTGTTTGCTTAACCCATTACCTCATAGGCTATAATTAGATCCAGCAACTTTGAATAAATCTACCGAAAGGAGCATTAACTAGAGAAAAGGAAAATTTTAGAATTTTGCAGTTTGAAACCATTGTAATATATAATTAAATATCTAGCATTTGCTCCTATAGGAGCAAATGCTCTATTATGACAACGGTTTCAACAGGTGACTTTCGCAGAGGCGTCAAAAGGCGTCAATATGAGGGAATGGGTTAAAACAAGACGAAAGTAATACAGAATGCCCATAGAGCAGCTCCCTGTATAGGAGCCGTCTGATCAGGATCTGCTCTGTTTGCTTATGATATAATATAGATAATATGTATATAATTCTACAGTTTCTGCCATGGCCATAACTTCCTGTAGCCATGTGCTGTTATAAGGAATTAATTTAAATAATTATTCACGACGTCATTATTTCTAACATGAATATTCATGGAGGAAAGAGTTAAAAATATCCAGATGTAAACATAATTCGGACGTTCGCTGTAGGCAGACTTTACTGTATACAGTAAAAAGTTATATATCTTGTTATACAGGCTCTGCCAATATCAAAATGCCCTTACTTATATTGCTACAGTAGAACCTCTCTATACCGGCCACTAAATTGTGTTAATTAGTTGGTATTTAGGGCAGGTGGCTGCTTAAAGCAAGGTGAAAGTAAAACAGAACGCTCCTATAGGATATTTGATGCAATTTAGTGGCCGTTATAGAGAGGTTTTACTGTATAATAAAAGGGTGGCGTGGTAAACTTTACGCGTACTCGTTTATTCCATCGTTCTCCAAAGTGGACGTCTGGAAAATATCCATTTCCGCCAGGTCAGCAACGTCCGTGTCGACCGGGGCACATTCTGGGGCACCTAGACCGTACCCAACTCGAAGTATACAGGGTACCAGTAATATAATATGCCATGCCTGTGAATAAAAGTAAGTAGGCCTAGCGTTATAATCACAGGACATGGCAAACAGGATGAATTAAAATCATCTGCTGCACTGAAACCGTGAAAACTGACATCAGCAACCCAGAGTATGTTCTGATGAATTATAGGCCTATATAGTACAGACCCCGATCAAATGTCGCATTTTCAATGGAGAATGTGATCTATATCTACCCAACAATAAGGTTGGAAATCCCATAGTGACGTTCAATTCAGCTTACTGAATGTTTAACATATTTATTTACATGTAAGCTGAGCAAAGTTTTTAATTTTTCATGTTATAGTTTTACCAAAATATGAAAGCCAGACTGTTGTGTGCAAATATAGTATGTCTGACAGGAAGAACAATTCATTGAAAAAAGTGTAATCACCGAAATGTTATGAGTTTGTCAACTTGCATGCAGAGTTCACAAAAATATTACGAATGAAGGGCTTTTTCAACATTGCAGAATCTATGATATTACTTACGCATGCTGTGTAGACCCAGATAAGATGGCTCCTGTTGGAGCCGTCTGATCTGGGTCTACTCAGTTTGCAAATGTGTAAACACCTCTTCCGGGGGAGGTGTGTGTGTGTGTGGGGGGGGGGGGGGGGGGGTTGAAGTTAATCTCCATTACTGCTTCTATTGAAGTCACATAGATGTTAAAGAACATTTTACCAGCACAGCTAAACCTCCCTAAACTAGACCTTCAAATTAGTGTCATTGCAAGCATTCAAAACGTGTAACAATTAGATAAAGCCACTAGGGGGTAATGTGTTAAATGAATATATAGTAAGTAAAAGAAAATATAACATTAGTAATACTTAGTACTAAATGTTAATAACAGACGATGCATCTATTAGTAGACAGTAAAACCTCTATAGAGCGACTCATTTGTGAATAAGCATATGTGCCTCTAAACAGGAGCTGGTTGCATCCTGTATGATGAAAGTAAAGCAGAAAGCTACTTTTGGAGCCTTCTGTATAAATTCCGTCCTGCATTAAGCTACCACCTACTTTTAAGACCAACACATATACATATTATGGTGATCGCTTTAGAGGGGTTTCAGTATAGTTACAAAATTTGATAAACTTACCTCCATTGCGAGTGTCTTTGAATAATAGTCTTTATTTGATTTCAACCTTGAAAGTAACACTTGCTAATACTAACGGAAAATCATAAGATTTATTTTTCTCCTTAGACATAACAAATTCGCGTAAACATTCAAGTCAACTCTAGACATGACTCACCAGGATATAACGATCATTTTCATTGGTCGGCCAGGTTTTACTTATCGGAGATATTCATTGGCTTTTTTTACCATTTATATCGCATTTCTCTATCTGTCCCTCTGGGCCAATAGCTAACCACGTAGCATTACACTTAATTTGACTTGACTGACTGAGCAAATGTGATTTGTGATTTTGATAATAAAGAATACATGAAAATAGGTTCCAGTTCAGTTGCAGATAATTTTTTATGTACAAAATGCTTAAAAATGCGTACCCGTTTTTGCAATTTGAGCATTCGGTCTAATGTTTCGATACCTCTCTTTGAATTCGAATTAATATTATCAAATGCGCTGATGTACTACAGCATTAACACATAGATGCACTTCGATAATCACATAAATCATAAGAAACAATGTGGTCCAGTATACATCATTCACTTCTAATTTGTGTCATTACATTAAATGTTATCTTCAGTATCTTGAAAACGTTCGTCAAAAGTGGAATTAAAATGTATTGATAAAAACAAATATATCCAGTCAGCCTGCTTAGAAATCATTAACCTGTTGACATCTCATAAAATGGCATTTGATAATGATAGGTTTTGTCCACCCAGACAATCGACTGATTGTATAAAATACAGATGAACTTCGATATCTCGAACTCAGATAACTCGAACTTCGGGATAACTCGAACAAAAAGTTCAGTCCTTTCAACACTAAAATGTATCGCTACAGACATCTGGAAACACATGTTACAGCTTAATACAGGTCTAAAAATATGATGAAAGCTCCTATAGGAGCTTTCAGCATTACTTTAGACCTGTATTAAGCTGTGGCATTGAGAAATTGTTCAGATTAGAAATCGGATGACTCAAACTTCTGTTATCTCGAACTAATGTGTATGGTCCCTTCAAGTTCGAGTTATCGAAGTTCAACTGTAGTATTGTCAATGTTACCGTAACCCTTACCCCGTTGAGAAAAAAAGTCTGCTCAAATTCGGAAAATTTTGACTACTTCCGATACGATCGAGTTTTTGAAATACATGTTATACTGACCAGGTGTCAAACAGCTTGGATTCTGACGAGACACAGAGTTACTCGGCGTCTAATCTGGATCCAAGCTGTTTGTAAATGTGAGTCAGGTCGCGTTTAGCGGGAGAAGGGTTATATATTAGGACACCTAGTATCCGTAAAGCTGAATACAGTAGAATCCACTCTTATGCGACAACTTAATGAATAAACATGACGGTATTTGTAAGCAGGTGACTGCTTAATGCAGGACGAAAGTTATGCAGAAAGTTCCTATAGTAGATTTCTGCATAACTTTCGTCCTGCATTAAGCAGCCACCTGCCTCTGCCATCCAGAATTGTGCCCATTTTTGTTGGTCGTATTAGAGGGGTTTTACATGTAGGCTCTTTTGGCACGTTGAATTACACTGATACAATCTGGGTCTTCACTATTTGCCTAACCTTATCCGAATTCGCAGGGTATTAACAGTAACCCGTAGATGAGACTTGACTCGAATTTGCAAACAGCTTGTATCTAACTAGGTATCTCATCAGGATCCAAGCTGCTTGACACTCGGTGAGTAGCTTTCTCAACATGATCCAAGCTGCTTGACACTCGGTGAGTAGCTTTCTCATCAGGATCCCAAGCTGTTTGACACTCGTTGAGTAGCTTTCTCATCAGGATCTAAGCTGATTGACACTCGGTGAGTAGCTTTCTCATCAGGATCCCAAGCTGTTTGACACTCGTTGAGTAGCTTTCTCATCAGGATCTAAGCTGCTTGACACTCGGTGAGTAGCTTTCTCATCAGGATCCCAAGCTGTTTGACACTCGTTGAGTAGCTTTCTCATCAGGTGAGTAGCTTTCTCATCAAGATCCAAGCTGTTTGACACTCGGTGAGTATCTTTCTCACCAGGATCCAAGCTGCTTGACACTCGGTGAGTAGCTTTCTCACCAGGATCCAAGCTGTTTGACACTCGGTGAGTAGCTTTCTCACCAGGATCTAAGCTGTTTGACACTCGGTGAGTAGCTTTCTCACCAGGATCTAAGCTGATTGACAATCGGTGAGTAGCTTTCCTGATAAGCTGCTTGGCACTCGGTGAGTAGCTTTCTTATCAGGATCCAAGCTGTTTGACACTCGGTGAGTAGCTTTCTCATCAGGATCCAAGCTGCTTGACACTCTTGGAGTAGCTTTCTCACCAGGATCCAAGCTGTTTGACACTCGGTGAGTAGCTTTCTCATCAGGAGACAAGCTGTTTGACACTCGGCGAGTAGCTTTCTCATCAGGATCCAATCTGTTTGACACTCGGTGAGTAGCTTTGTTATCAGGATCCAAGCTGTTTGACACTCGGTGAGTAGCTTTCTCATCAGGATCCAAGCTGCTTGACACTCTTGGAGTAGCTTTCTCATCAGGATCCAATCTTTTTGACACTCGGTGAGTAGCTTTCTCATCAGGATCCAAGCTGCTTGACACTCTTGGAGTAGCTTTCTCATCAGGATCCAAGCTGTTTGACACTCGATGAGTAGCTTTCTCATCAGGATCCAAGCTGCTTGACACTCGGTGAGTAGCTTTCTCACCAGGATCCAAGCTGTTTGACACTCGGTGAGTAGCTTTCTCATCAGGATCCCAAGCTGTTTGACACTCGGTGGGTAGCTTCTGCAAAAGCTTGAACGAATCTGAAGCAAGTAAACACTGTACCAGATTGGGGTTTAACTCTTTCCTCTATACATACGCCTTTCTACGCCTCGGTGAAAGTCACCTGTTGAAACCATTGTGATAAATAGAGCATTTGCTCCTATAGGAGCAAATGCTCTATTTATCACAATGTTTCAAACTACATCATTTTCTATAGTTAATGCTCCTTTTCGGTACATTTATTCAAAGAGGTTGGATCTAAAAATAGCCAGTGAGGGAATGGGTTAAGCAAACGTCATTTTATAGCATCATCGCTTTCCCTCATGGAGATGCCTTTATGATGCCTTTGTAAATAGAGTAGACCCAGATCATATGACGTCTGTCATGGTAAAACTTCTCTAACTGTTTATAGTAAAGCCCTTTTGTTCTCTTGTTTTGCCAATCGCCAATCGTTGATGGCCTGTGCAAGCTGTTTGAGCTGCAAAAACTGTATGTAGCTCGACGTACGTCTCTTCTTGGTACAATTTGTTTCTTTACTTTTTCTTTCAAAACAAAAGTGGATAAACGCAAAACATGAACATTGAAGCAAACAAGAGTACGTGATGTTGCGAACCATTTACGTGTTAAATCATTGTACTGCTAACCGCGACCTGTCTGATATTTGCAAACAGTTTGGATCCAGATGAGACACCGAGTAATTCGGCGTTTCATCAGGATCCAAGTTATTTGACACTTGGTCATTAGTTTCTCAAACGATTGATCGATTTGGAAAGAGTCATAATTGTACCAGATTCAAATTTTAGCAGGCATTAATTTTTACACCTTGGTAAGGGGAAGTAGACACGTAGAAACCTTGATGAGATCTTCTAATGCCTTTTTTAAATTGGACAAAATAATTTTCGATCACTTACATGCGAGGGATTTTGCTCAGATGACGTGACCAGTACAGTAAAAGCCTCTCTAAACGGGACGTTGAATTTAATATAAATATCAGTCTTGGAGACAGGTGGCAGCTTAATGCAGGGTGACAGTCATGCAGAAAGCTCCTAGAGGAGCTTTCTGCATGACTTTCATCCTACATTAAGCGGTCATCCGCCTAAAAGTATCTAAATTCTTCTCTACTAGAATCCGGTTTAGCGGGGGTTTCCTGCATATGAAAATGAAGTAAACGTGATTTTAAGCATTTTCAAATATTTTGTTGATTGGCAATATGCATACCACAACATGATCAAATTTGATTAACACTCTACTTCATGAATATTCATGTAAAAAAATTACAACGGCATTTGAACACAAAATGTTTGACCCTGACAGAAACTATATACACTAAAACCTCTCTATAACGGCCACTAAATTACATCAAGTATTTTGTGTTAAAGGCAGGTGGCTGCTTAAAGCAAGGTGAAAGTCAAACAGAACGCTCCTATGAAAGTCAAACAGAACGCTCCTATAGGAGCGTTCTGTTTGACTTTCACCTTGCCCTTAAGCAGCCACCTGTCCTAAATACCAACCAATTAACCCAATTTAGTGGCCGTTATAGAGAGGTTGTACTGTAGTCATTCAGGGACCGTTTGACCATGGTCTACTCTGTTTGTAAAGGGCTCAACAGGTGGCTCTATTAGATGAAAGGTTTATTGTCTACATGCGCACTAACTCTCTGCTCCAAAAAAACGTTCACCATTGATTTTCTTACAAAATTCAATCTCAAGGTCAAACACAGTTTGGTTTCTTTCTAATAAGCCGTCAATATATTCCGCGTCTGATCTTGATCCAAACAGTCTGCATAATTATCTACGAGTTAAAAAGTTTAACTTGGTAAATCAGTCAAAATATGCGCAACATCTAACGAGTACATGAAACATGGAACGAATTGAAGAATAAAAGTGCGTTTCATACCCGACAATATTAAAGTTTTATTGGCTGCAAAACGGGCCAGTAGAAATAGAATAGATCAACATATTAAGAATATTGCCATTAAAACCCTCCGGATATGGCTGAACATCAGAATCATCAAATCACCGGCGTTGTCTCCTCAAGCAAAACGTCGCGTATGAATTTACATTACCAGGACCGATTCACCTCTAATCTTACATATTCATGAGCGGTGGCGTTTTACGTTTGCAAAATAATTCGAGGATAACGACTATAAGCGAATAGGACAGAATGAAAATAGAAGTAAGTTGTTACAAATGTTGAAAATGTTCATTACTGTTTATACATGTAGTTTTATATTTCTCTATTCATTCAATCTTTGTATATCCGCCTGTATGCACATGTGTCTGTGTGTGCGTCTGTCTGTCCGTCTGTCTGTCTGTCTATCTTTTTGCCCGCATGTACATGTGCATACATATCTATTTGCCCTTGTGTGAACATTGCTTTCTTCGCTCTCTCTATGACTTTGTCCTTGTCTTTAGGTCTGTCCCTGCATCTAGGTTTACCTATTTCTCATTTTCTCTCCCTCTCTTTCCTTTCCCACTGTGTCTGTCTGTCTGTCTGACTGTCTGTGTCTGTCTGTCTGTTTGTCTGTCTGTCTGTCTCTTTCTATCTGTCTGTCTGTCTCTGTCTGTCTGTCTCTCTCTCTGTCTCTCTCTTCTCCCTTGTCTTTGAGCCATCACTGTATCACTTTAATAATGGTTCTTGTTCGATACCGCCTGACAAAATTGATCCTTTGAATACAAGTACTTTAGAATATGTCTATAACGGTCACATAATGAATAAGGTATATAATTTGCAGGAGGTGGTTGCTTAATGCAGGGCGAAAGTAATGCTGAAATTAAACTTCTAAAGGAGTTCTTGCATTTAGCTACCACCTGTTTTAAAAATCCAGAATTATATTTATATTTCAAATAGTCGTTGTAAACAGGTTTTACTGTATACATATACAGTAGGACTCCTCTAATGAGACCACTTAATGAATAAATATGGGTGTCTTAATAAGCAGGTGGTTGCTTAATGCAGGACAAAAGTAATGCAGAAAGCTCCTCTTTCTGCATTACTTTTGTCCTGCATAAAGCTACCACCTGCATCTAGCACCCAGAAGTATACCTCTTGTAAGTGGTCGCATTCTTTAGCGGGTTTTAACTGTACTCGTGAACGATTCATTCATTTACTTATTTAGCTAATGAATGAATGCTAGACGAATGAATAGATCGAGTACAGTAACGAATGAATAAATGTGCAAACTGGTAAATAGACGATTGATTAAACAAAATTATGAGTACACATATTAATGAATGCGTCTATAAGAGATTGAAAGAAATCTTGAATGGATGAAAGTTTCAAAACTGTCATTGAATAATCATACCAGTGAAATTGCAGTCGAATGTATGAATATATAAATGAATGAACGAGCAAACTCGCGAATGAATTAATGAATCAAACAATTCATCAATTAATTCATCTATTCATTCATTCGTACATTCATTTATTTATTCTTTCTTTCTTTCTTTCTTACTTTCATTCTTTCTTTCACCCTTTTTTTCATTCATTCACAATTTACCTATGTGTTCCCATATCATTTAAGGAAAATCCGTCCATAACTTATTTGGGAACACATTCATTTTTATGCTGAGGAGACACAGCAAACACTATGATTGCTGGTACAAGCCGTATGCGTAAATTGGTTCAGCAAACAGTGAAAACCCCTGATTAGAGGGGTCCTTCATGAATCCTCTTATCTGGGTCCTCTCTGCTTGAATATGTCCTATTAAGGGACACTGGACACTCATGGATAAAAGTGAACACGTTCTGTTTTAAATTAAAACTTTTAATTCCAGACGGTTAAGCTGATGTTGGTTGTGTTATTGGTCCTGTGTGGGTTCGAGCTCTTTGTCGCGGCGGAACAGTGCGGTGATGTTTTGGAGAGGCCACTGACACTAGATGAAGCCGGAGTCTCCTCTTTCCCAACGTAAGTACCGTATTGTAGAGCCTATAAATCATCTACATGAAAGAAACGTTACTGTCGGCTTGAAGACAGGAAGAGGCTTAACCATTTACTTCATGAATATTCATATAGGATGTAATGACATGATGAATATGTATTTACTGATTTTTATAATGACATGTGAACGCATGAAGGTTATTATAGACTAAGGCTATTATATTCCATATGCAAACAGAGCAGACACTGATCAGACGGCTCCTACAGAAACCATATGATCTGGTGTTACTCTATTTTCAAAGGCGTAAAAAGGCATATTTATGGCGTTAATGGTTAAGCTCCGATTTGTTTCATTTTTACTTACTTCTTAATGTTTTTATGGCCGCATGATTCATCGATTCAGATGAGATGCTAATTAACCATTTCCCTGTTCAATGTTTTTCTCCAAATAGTAACTAAATATTCATGGACAAAATGGTTACAGAAATATGGAAGATGGAACATTGTAGTCATTTTAGAAACTAAAGAAACATATCTATCAAAGTCCATTAGCAAACAGAGCAGACGCTGATCAGACGGCTCCTATAGGAGCCGCCTGATATGTGTCTACTTTGTTTGCAAATGTGTGAAATGCGTTTATATGAAGGAAATGGTTAACAGTATAAAACCACCATTTAAAGACCATTCAAAATATGTCTATTTCTAGGGCATTAAGACAGTACAAGTATCTTAATACAGGTCAAAACACTTTGCCACTTTTGAAAAAAAATGCTTGTCCAGCGCTTTCATCTACATAGTACTATTTAAATTTGCACTCATTATTTTCACTGAGTCTGGGACATGTTTCTTTGTTTTAGTTTTTCGCTCGCTCAAAGTTTGTGAATCCTGATTTCTGCAAACAATTTTAACTGTAACGTCCGGAAATAATGTTACTTCAGCGCTCAGACGATTATGGCGACAATCTCCGCACTTTGCGACAAAATGAAGTGAAAGTTAGCATAGGTCGGGTGAAAATACATATTTTAGCTGTTACATGTATGTAGGTTTCGTGTGGTGATCAGTTTTAACTCATTTTCAGCAACCCCCCCCCCCCCCCCCAATTTTTTTTTTTAAAATAAATAAATAGATATTTTTAAAAAAAAATATCACAACACAATAAAAAATGAATAAAAACGCATTATTGACATTATTAAACCATGTACGAGCTTTCTTTGGATATATAACAATACGATACTACCTGTTTTAACATTAAATGGCCGTTTCAAATATTTGACGTTGCAGCACGGGTTAATGTTGACCTTAGTCTCAAATTTCGCTCTGTCCTTTTTGAATAGGTTTTAATGATGACGAGATCCGGCGAATAAGAGGGTAATAAACTTGTATGTAAACAAGTGGAAACAACGCCGAAAATTTACCGTATTTTATATTTTATTGGTTATTTTATCTAAACATTAAGCTATATTTTTGCAGAATTGCACAACGTCCGTATTAGCTGTCTACGTTACGTGTAACGTACGTCAGTTCCCTGCATGAAGCAACCACATCCTCTTAAAGACCATCGTTTATCCCTTTCAATCACATAAACGCATTTCCACGCCTTTGCAAACAGAGTAGACCCATGTAAGACCGGGTCTATAGAAACAGTCTAATCAGGATATTTTGGGATACTATTGACAGAGTGTTCAACAGCTTAGATTCTGATGAGACGCCGAGTTATGCCAGTTAAGTCGCGCTTAGCAGGCTAAGGGTTAATACAGGATGAAAGTTATGCTGAATGGTAATTAAGGAGCGTTCTGTATTACTTTCGTCCTGCATTAAACAATCATCTCTCTTATAGACCCCATGTTTATTCATTTGAATAGTAGCTTCAGAGAGGGTTTCCCTCATATAAACGCTTTTAATGCCTTTGTCAACAGAGTAGACACAAATCAGACGCCTCCTGTAGGAACTGTATTAGGATCAGTGTTAGCTCTGTTTGCTTGTGAAATTATAATAAATATGACTATACAGTTTACCAATACCAAAACTCCATGTGTACAGTAAAACCTCTCCATAATGGCCATAAAAGTACATCAAGTATTTTGTGTTAAAGACAGGTGGCTGCTTAAAGCAATGTGAAAGTAAAACAGAACGCTCCTATAAGAGCGTTCTGTTTTACTTTCACATTGCTTTAAGCAGCCACCTGCCCTAAATACCAACTAGTTATCACAATCTAGTGGCCGTTATAGAGAGGTTTTACTGTATATGTACCATTATGATGAAAATAAAAACACTTACTAAAAATAAATATGCACGATGTCGTTATTTCTTACATAATCATTCAACAGGGAAATAGTTAAGATTAAGTTGTATGTATAATAGTGTTTGTTTTAATTACAGGCGAAACTTTCAGAGGAAGTTAAAGAGGTCGAGAAAAGGAGTGAAAGAGTGGCTAAAGAATGCCGAAGAAAGCGTTGAGGCAAACCTTAGGTAAGTACAATGATCTCTTGTAACTCGGCGAATAAGCATTTAACTCATTCACCACCGAAATTGCCAGAAAGCGAGCCACAGGGCTTGCTGCAATCGGCGAATCTGTGAGTACCTATGCAAACAGTTTTTATCCTGATCAGAGGCTGTGTAACTCAGTGTCTCATCAGGATTCAAACTGTGCGATACATCAATTACGAGGGGGTCATTATTTATTGCAACTGCAATTGTACTTTCTCCACTATGCACGCAATTTCCATGAAGCCTTAAACACGTGATTGTTCAATCTTTTATCTATCCATTGATATCATGTGTGTTCCAATCTGTCCATTAGTTTTTGTTTTGCACGCATTGGAAGTGAGGTCATTCATATACACTGTGCATAATCATGGCTAAAATGGCGGTCATCGTGGTCAGTCACGTATAACTGAGTGGCGAGATTTTCAGGATTTTTAGTGATATTAAAGTCAATGGCGCTCGTGCCCGTGCCACGTGTACAAGTACACAACGACCTGTGTCGTCGCACCACTCAATAACTTTGCGAACCTTTTTATCAAAAAGTACCAGCACTATTGCACTTGAAGCATACACTAGCAGTCAACTGTCCATTTGTTTAAGCTATATAGATCTAGATAATAGCATTCCTTGCTTTAACAGAAGACCGCGAGGAAGAGTAACCACTCTGACCCAAGACCATTTCATCGTTACTTCGCATCTATGGCAATGAAATCTAACCGCAGCCGACACTGCCAGAAACATGCATTCACTTTCCGCAGACGACTGCAATCTCTGCGAACATTATGTGGAAGACACCCACTTGTTATTGAATAAAAGTTCTATCACTATAATGTTTGTCTCCTGAGTACAACTCCTAAACGTTTGACTTAATTCGGTTAATACATTATCAAGATATTAAGAAACGAATACCGGTACACGTATAAGTGTCGCTGAGTGTATATAGAAATAGAGTTTGGGACAAAAAGTGAAGTCCCTGATCAGACGCCGTGTTGAAAAGGCGACGTCTGGTCTGGTACTGCACTATTTGTCGTGGTGCAGTTTTGCGACATTGGCGGTGAAAGGGTTAATGTTTGATGCGCGAATGACAATTCGTCAAGTAGTTTGATGCCTGGGCATATCGACAGGATCGGCATATCAGATTTTGAAGAAGGAATTAGGAGTGCGCCGTATTGCCGCTAGATGGATACCACATTTACTGACTGATGATCAAAATAAAGAACCTGTTTTGATTGGCCGTAAACTGATTAAAATGTATCCTGAATTTAATAAAAGAATATTTTCTATTATTTGGACTTTCAACGAAACATTGGTACACTTTTACCAGCCAACAAAAACTGTAGCAACAAAATATGGGTTACCAAAAATGCCAGATGACTATCAATTGCAAAACGCACCACATATGTGAAGAAGGTGGTGTATGCAATATTTTAACAGTCGCGGTAAAACTGTACAAGTAGCGCTTTCCCGTGGAAAAACGGTTACAGGAAATCTGTATCAAAGATTAGTGATCGAAAAGCTTGAAAACTGCGTGAAGACGTCTCGCCCTAGGATGGGTTTGCAAAGGCTTAACATTTTGCATGACAATGCGCCTACATAAACCTCAAAAGACACAATAGCATTTTTAGAGAAAAGGGTTTGACAATCTTCCCGCACCCAGCTTATTCACCAGATATAGCCCCGCATGACCTTTTCCTCTTTCCACGTCTTAAGACAACTCTCAAGGGTCGGAGATATCACTCAAGGGTGTACCTAAGAAATGCTACGCCCAGGCTTTAAAGAAATACATTTTGTAGGTTGAACGACTTTACCTGTGTATTCGTTCAAAAGGAGAATATTTTGAAGGGACGCAATACAGTTTTGAGGTAAAACACATTGTTGTTCTAATACCCATGTTGCAATAAATAACGAACATTCCTCTTACGTCAGGAAACTCCCCACTGAAACTTAAAGTAGACGACATTGTTTACAGGCGAAAATAATTTAGCGCCAAAGAAGTTAAATCTTTAAAGCGATTGTATTCGATAATTCAGGGACCCGTCTTACGAAACATTGTCTGAAATGACAACATTAACTGAAATGGGTATACTCTTACATTATCTTTAATCTCAAATGTACAGGTTAACCATTTCCCTCATATAAACGTGTTTTCACTCATCTGCAAACAGAGTAGACCCAGATCAGACGGCTCCTTTAGGGTCTACTCTGTTTGCTTATGATATATGATAGATCTGTTTCTTTACTTTCTAAAATAGAGACAATGTTCCACCTTGCATATTTCTTTATAACTATTTTCTCCATGAATATTCATTAGGTATCAAAAATCAGAATAAACATAGAACAGGGAAAGGGTTAAGCTATGTCAACGCTAATTTTTAACATGGACTGTTCCAAAATTCAGACTTGTCAAGCTTACCGTGAATATAAAGGATTTTTAAAGAAAGGTGTAACATGACAAGCAGTGCAGACCCTGGTGAGAGGGCTCCTAGGGGAGTCCTCTCACCTGGGTATACACCATTTGCAAATGACATTAGCCACTCGTTTTCCTACAAGGGCTAACCCTAAAACGTGGTTACACCGTTTATTCACATTCACATGCGCTTAACCCATAAATGAGGCTATACTCATAATTATTATGGGCACATTCGATTCAACACTTGACTGTCATTATTGTTTTCCAAACAGGGAAGAAGACAATAACCAAGGTACGTGGCCATCTTGCTATTACGCAAACACTTGTCCAAGCTCCGTGAAGATAGCGCAGTATTGGCAAGTTCCCGGATTGAAGTGTTGGAACGTTGAACCGATCCCTTGGGTCATGTGTGATACGTGAGTAGACTTCTAGAGACTACCTCCATACATAGTTGTTCTTCATATATATATACAGTTAAACCTCTCTAAAGCTACAACATATAAGAAGCATTATGCTGGGCTTTGACCCTATACTCAATAAATACAAAATGTACTCATGTAACAAATACTGGCATCACGAATATTGATTAGATTAACCCTTCGTTACTTTTCACGTCAATATACCTACCTGTAAATAGTGAAGACCTGCAGGAGCTGTCTCATCTGGGTCTTCACTATTTACAGGTAGGTATATTGACGTGAATAGCAAGCGGAGGGTTAAATACCAGTACAGTAGAACCTCTCTATAACAGCCACATAATTGTGCTAATTAGTTCGTATTTAGGGCAGGTGGCTGTTTAAAACAAGTTGAAAGTAAAACAGAATGCTCCTATAGGAGCGTTGTTTTACTTTCACATTGTTTTAAGCAGCCACCTGCCTTTAACACAGAATACTTAATGTAATTTAGTGGCCGTTATATAGAGGATTTACTGTAATAATTTCGAGTTATCGAATTTTACGGTAATTTACATTTGTGTTAAATAGTGTGGACGCTGTTGTAATTAGATTGTGCTTCGACCTCACCTAATAGACCACTTAATACATGGACATATTAATATGCATATACTACATGTATGGATATTTGCTAAACCTATACATTTATACACAGTAAACCCCCTCTAAACCTGACATTAAATTTAGTATAGATATCAGTCTTGGAGACAGGTAGCAGCTTAATGCAGGGTTAAAGTTATTCAGAAAGAGCTTTCTGCATGACTTTCACCCTTCATGAAGCAGCCACCTGCCTAAAAAGTGTAAGTGTATATAAATTCTTCTTTACTAGAAGTCCGGTTTAGAGGGGGTTTACTGTACCACATACGTAGATCAAAAATAATATATACACATGTACATTTCTGTTACATCTTTCCGACTGTTTGTTACATTTTAACTCTTTACTCCATAGATAGGCTTGATAACGCATTTGCAAACACAGTAGACGCAGATTTGGTTCCATGCTTATAAAGCTTTTTAGTTGAGTCCGAGTTCGTTCTCAAGCTTTTGATTGGTCAGATTTGAGTTCTCAAGCTTTTAATTGGTCAGATTTGAGCCAGAGGCTCAAATCTGATCGATCAAAAACTTGAGAACGAACTCGGACTCAACTAAAAGTTTTATAAGCATGGACCCAGAATGGCTTCTGTGAGTCTTCTCATCAAGGTCTGCTCTGTTTGCTAAATGAAATAATATAAATTGGATTTTACAGTTTCTGCCAAGACCGAAAAGTGATGTGTTCATATGCCATTATAAAAAATATTCTAATTAATAAGCATGACGGCATTATTTCTTACATGAATATCCATGCAGTAAAGGGTTAATCTAATCGAAAGAACTGAGGGGGCTGAACTAAGGCTGTTCTACGTAACGTGCAAGATATTTGCCCATATCAGTATTTTCTTCCATTATATCGGCGCTGTATGACCTATTCAGTGTCACAGTGTCGTAAAACCTAACACACTCTACACATTCTAATGCACAGAGACATCCCAGAGTCCAATTGCAAACCGCCTGATGATGACAATGTGGAACTGGTAGGTTTGTCCTGCCGAGAGAGATATTCCAATACGCAGGTGTGGGTATACTGTGACGACAAGTCGGGGATTCAGCTTATGACCATCGGTGTCCCTACTGCTTGCATAGGTATGTATCCGAACTATTTTGGCGCCAAGTAAATTTCACCTGAACACAGTTTTCAGGTTTAAATGTAAAAATCATTTTCCTCCATTTTCTTCTCCAATCATAAATGATGTGTCAAAGTTTGGATGTAATAGTCGAAACTGTTTGTAACGTCTAGTAATGGTCGAAACTGTTTGTAAAGATAATTAACTGTTTGTAAAGATAATTAACTGTTTGTAAAGGTAATTTTGTTATTTGTAAATGTATTTCCTGATTGCTAAGACAGTTTTTCTGTTTGTTAAGGTAAAAGTTATTAAGAGCGTTGAGCCAGATCAGACACACCGTGACACATGTCTCGTCAGGATCAAAACTGTTTGAAACTCCACTTTTTAGAAGAACTTGAGCAAGGTCCACTCTGTAACTTAAGTAGATAACATTTGCAAACGAAAATGATCTTGCACCAAAAGTGTTAGTAAAACCTCTCTAAGCAAGAATTCCAGTAGAGAAGAATTTAGATACTTTTAGGCAGGTGGTTGCTTAATGCAGGTTGGATGACATATAGAACGCAACAAGAGGAGCTGTCTGCATGACTTTCACCTTGCATTAAGTTGCCACCTGCATTAAGCTGCCACCTGTCCCTAACACCAATATTTGTACTAAATTTAATGCCCGGTTTAGAGTGGTTTTACTGTAATACTATATCCCAAGTTTAGAGGTATGCTAATTGTTGTGCTATCAATGACATTTTGAACCCTGAAATTAATGTAGTGAACTATGAGAAATACTTATTATTTCATGATATACAGTAAAACCATCTAATGTGATCGCCAAAACTCCAAAAGAGGTCTAATTCTGGATCTTGAAGGCAGATGGTAGCTTAATGCAGAATCTAAATTAAGCAAAAAGCTCCTGCAGGAGCTTCCTTCATTACTTTTGACTAACATTAAGCAACCATCTGATTTCAAAGTTTTCTATGTTTATTCAAAAAGTTGTCATTTTTTATCTTTCAGCTGTGAAGAACAGATGCTAGAAGACGTGCAACTTCAACCAAAAATGCTAATACATTGTATTCTTTAATCCTTTACTCCATGAATATTCATGTAAGAAATAATGATGTCATAAATATGAATTAGATTTAATTTTGCAATGGCACATTATGAAAATTTTGCCAAAGCAGAAACTGTAGAAGCAGACCTATGTAATCCTAGAAGCAAACAGAGCAGTCCCTGATCAGACGGCTCCTATAGGAGCCATCTGATCAGGCTCTACACTGTTTGCAAAGGCATGAAAAGGGGTATTTATGGAGTAAAGAGTTAAGGCATTATTAAACTTTCTCATGTGGAAAAATAATGACTGCTCAAAATCTGATCTACTAAACATTTTACCAACTGCCCCTTTGTTCAAGCTATTGAGAAACAATTGACCAAGGGCCAAACAGCTTGAATTCTAATGAGATGGCAATTTACTAAGCATCTTATCTGGATCCAAGCTGTTTGCAAATGGTAGTCAGGAAGCACTTAGCATGAGAAGGTTTAATTCCAATAACCACCTTTGAGGGAAGTGTTGAAAAGACAGGTGTGATAGTCTTTTTTTTTTATTTGTGAAAAATATATGTGAAACAATAAATTTGAGTATCAAAACAGTTCTTTATCTATCATTAACCTTTAACCCTTTCCATTTCCTATATTTATTTCAAATTTCAATACCTACTGAATATTCATGGGCAAAATAGTTGTAATAAAATATGGAAGGTGTAACATTGTAGCCATTTTTGAAAGAAAAGAAACAGAACAATCATATTCCATTAGCAAACAAAGCAGACCCTGATCAGACGGCTCCTATAGGAGTTACATGACAATGCTGCCGAAACTGTAAAAGTTGCTCCACAGTTGACAAAGAGGCCAAGGACAACAAAAACCACAAGTTAACCATTATATATAATTAATACAATAATTTGATTCAGCATAAAAAAATTACAGGATCATAGCCACTAACTCTTTACCCCATAGATACACCTTTAAACGCCTTTGCAAACAGAGAAGACCCAATTCAGACAGCTTCTGGGGAAGCCCTCTGACCGAGGTCTGCTCTATTTGCTTATGGACTTATATAGATCTGATTCTAAAGTTTCTGCAATGGCCAAATTAAATTGTATTAAAGATTCAGCTAGTTAATACTCATGATGTGATCATGTCACTATTTCTTACATGAATATTCATGGAGTAACGGGTTAAAACAATCAGTCATATTGAGAAACATTCAATTTCAACCAAATTTTCCAGGCATTTACACATATTTTCTAAAGATATCAAATCTTCATGAAAAAAAATCAACAAAGTTATTCTCCATGATGTTAACCGAGTTAACTTCATAGATGTCATGGTCTTCATCATGCAATGATGATGACAACCCTTTTCTTGACAGAAACATCTTTTATGCCTTTGCAAACAGAATAGACCTATACCAGATGGCCCTATAGGAGCTGTCTGATCAGGGTCTGCTCTGTTTGCTTATAGACCAATATAGATCTGATTCTACAGTTTTTGTCATGGTAATAAAATCCATTGTTCATGATGCAATTATCTTTGATTCGCCATAAATTTGTTAATGTAATTTTTCATCAGCCTTAACTTCCATCAGATATTGGTTATATTTTATCACATAAACTGACACACAAGTTTCAGAGTTCTAGAGAACCCCAGTTCTCTATTGCTGAATGCTGAATTTCCAAAGCAGAATGATTCATCATGATTCATCATTGTTTTATGATATAGACCATTCAGAAAGAAATGGTATAATTTGCAAGAAGATTTTTAATGACAAACATTGCAGACCTAGATCAGGTGGCTCCTCTAGGAGACCTATGATCTGAGTCTGCACTGTTTGCAAATATCAGTCCACACGTTCCCTCATTCAATGGGTTTACAATAACCCGTAGCTCACAGTAATCTCCAGTGACACATTTGTATAGTCTTCATCACCTTACTTCAGTTTTGGAGGTTTGGGCAAAGTGTTCATGTATTTACAGATAATAGACAGCATCACCTCATCCGCACCACCTCCAATAGACAACAAACGGAAATCTCTGCAAATAGAATAAACAAACTATGTTATATCGGTAACAAACCCATAATGATGTCAAAACCTTCATCTTCTTAGACATAGCTAGAATAATCCATTGTGTTAATAATTTCCCTGATGAATATTCATGAAGGAAATAGTTACTGTATGAATAATTAATAGCTAAATTTTTATAAAGACATGAACAAATGAATTTTTAGCCATGGCAGAAACTACAGAATCAGATCTATATAAATCTCATAAACATTCTGTATAGCCGGAATTTGTTAGGTCAAATTCCTAGGGACTAGGTAAAATCTTCAAATGAGAGTATGCCTCAAAAGTCACATGAATGACATTTTTTTCATTTCTTACTTAATTCTTTGAAGATTGATAGGTATAGTTATACTTATAATCTTATATACAGTAAAACCCCTTAAAACTGGACATTCAATTTAGTATAGATATCGATCTTGGAGTCAGGTGCCCCTTGATCAGGGTCTGCTCTGTTTGCTTATGAAATCATATACAGTAAAACCTCTCTATAACGGCCACTAAATTATGTTAATTAGTTTGTATTTAGGGCAGGTGGCTTATAGGAGCGTTCTGTTTTACTTTCACCTTGCTTTAAGCAGGCACCTGTCTTTAACACAAGATACTTGATGTAATTTAATGGCCGTTATGGAGAGATTTTACTACAGGTCTGATTCTACAGTTTCTGCCATTGTAAAACATTACCTTACTCATAACGCCATTGTAAAAATCCTCTAATTAATATGCATGATGCTATTGCTTCTAACATTAATATTCATCAGAAAAGGGGTGCAAAAACCAGGAATGTAGTAGCGAGTTATTCTTGTTGTAACATGAAAAGACAAAAGAAGTAAATTCTGTTTCATTATTTCAACCCTTTCAATAGGAAGAAAATTTCCTGTACCAAAAGTACACATTTCTTCCAATCCTTTTCAGACACTTATGACTTTTTTACCATGGCAGAAACTGTAGAATTAGATCTATATTATATAGGTAAACAGGAGCAATCAGATCTGGGTCTACTCTGTTTGCAAATGTGTCAAAAGGCGTCTCTATTAGGCAATGGGTTAAATAACTATTTTAACCCTTTCCCTCATATAAACATATTTTCACACATCAGCAAAAAGGGTAGATCCAGACCAGATGGCTCCTATAGGATCAGGGTGTTCTGTTTGGTAATGGAATTTGATAGATATGTTTGTATACTTTCTAAAATGGCTACAACGTTTCACCATCCATATTTCATTATACTATTTTGTCCATGAATATTCAGAAGGTATTGAAATTTGTAATATAAAACATAGAACAGGGAAAAGGTTAACATGATCTGAAATTACCTGTAGAATCTGCTGACAAGAACTTCATTTGTGAAACCCATACCACCCCAGTACTGCAGGCACTGGTCCGTTACCTGTCGGGCTAGCCGCCCTGTCTTCAATTTACACATGGAGGCAAACTTAGTCACATCATTGCCTTGTATGTACAGAGCTGGAAAATACAAAAAGTTCCTCTGTTAACCCTTTGTTTAATGATAATTAATGTCAGAAATAATGATTTTTATCCAGTCACCAGGCTTCTCTAGTGACATAATAAAGGGGGTGCAGATAAACTTAGGTTTATTAGGTTACTTCCGGTAGTAGAAGGTTTATTAGGTTAGTAGATAGGCGTAATGATTCTATAACCATGGAACTATTTTCATTTTCTGTAAATATGCATAAAAATCATGTTGACGAAATAGATATACCGGTAACAGAAAATTCACCAAAAGAATTATTCAAATGAGAAAAAATAAAACAAATTGGCTATAGCTGGATTTAATGAAAGAGAAAAACTTAAGTAAAAAAGGGCAATAATTTCTGTTAAAATGCTTGACAGAGTAATGTACTCTTGCCTACATATGAAGCTTGAGGTGGTGAACAAGTGTTCCAAGTTTTAAAGCTTTATCTCAAAGGGTTATGTAAATAAGTGGACTTTAACAAAAACCTTAACCAAAAGTTCTAAGTTAAAAAGGGCCATAATTCTGTCAAAAGGCTTGACAGAGTTATGCACTCTTGCCTACAGATGAAGATTGTGGTGGTGAACAAGTGCTCCAAGTTTCAAAGCTTTATTCCAAAGGTAAGAGGCAAAAAGTGGACTTTAACAAAAACCTTAACCAAAAATTCTAAGTTAAAAAGGGCCATAATTCTGTCAAAATGCTTGACAAAGTTATGTACTCTTGCCTACAGATAAGGTTTGTGATGGTGAACAAGTGTTCAAAGTTTTAAAGCTTTATCTCAAAGGGTTATGTAAATAAGTGGACTTTAAGTGGACTTTAACAAAAACCTTAACCAAAAGTTCTAAGTCAAAAAGGGCCATAATTCTGTCAAAATGCTTGACAGAGTTATGTACTCTTGCCTACAGATGAAAATTGTGGTGGTGAACAAGTGTTCCAAGTTTCAAAGCTTTATTCCAAAGGTAAGAGGCAAAAAGTGGACTTTAACAAAAACCTTAACCAAAAATTCTAAGTTAAAAAGGGCCATAATTCTGTTACGTACTCTTATAAAGTTTATGGTGGTGAACAAGTGTTCCAAGTTTCAAGGCTTTGTTCCAAAGGTTATAGGCAAAAAATGGACTTTAACAAAAACCTTAACCAAAATGTGACGCGGACGCCGATGCGGACGCCGACGCCGGGGCGAGTAGGATAGCTCCACTATTCTTCGAATAGTCGAGCTAAAAATAGAAACCGAGACTACCGAACTCAAATTTGACCAGAGAATATAACCATGTCTGTTTGAAATAACTTATCGACCCTCGATTCAAATCATCTTATTTTTCAATTTCAACCACGTTTTCCCCTCTTGTAATGCAAGTATCGAAACTATTTTCCTCTGCGGTAGCTCATTAATCTATTTACGTCTAAATGGAAATGAAAAGGGAGGGATCCGTTGATCGAAAACCCGCATTTTCAAGAGTGTTATGTTTTATGAGTCTATGAAAAAAGATATTTAACTAAATTGACTGGATAAATCGAATAATAGGTTAGTGCCGTAGATGGGACGCCTTTATCCGACTCGGAGAGAAAACAGTTGAGGCTCGGCAAGCCTCGCCTCAACGTTTTCTCCCCTCGTCGGATAAAGGCGTCCCATCTACGGCACTAACCTATTATTCTCTATATGAACATTAATTGATTGAATCTTTATAATCGCAAATGAACACGGAATTGTTTTGCCATAGCAGACACTTTTGAATCAGATTTATGATATACCATAAGCAAACTTACTAGACCCTGATCAGACAGCTTCTACAGGAGCTGATTGATATAGGTCTACTATGTTTGCAAATGTGTAAAAGATGTCTTTATCAAGTAAAGGTTTATCAGCTTTAAACAATGAAAGCATTCTGTACCTGAAACGTTTAACCCATTCCCACTTAGGCTATTTTTAGACCTAACCTCTTTGATTAAATCTACCAAAAAGGAGCATTAACTAGAGAAAAGGAAACTTTCAGAATTGTGTAGTTTTGAAACCATTGTGATAAATTGAGCATTTGATCCTGTGGAGCAAATGCTGTATTTATCACAATGGTTTTATAGAGTGTCTTTTATAGAAGCGTCAAAAGGCGTCAATATGCGGGAATGGGTTATGGTAAAGAGCACTCTCTGTAAATGGCTAGTACCACGAAGAAAGGTTTTGATCATTGTGTTCCAGCCCATATTACATTTCTGCAATGATTTACTGAATCAACATTAATCCATTGACGTGGATTTAAACCGAGGCATGTTCCTAACAGTCAAATGGTTTGTGAGGTATTGATCTTAGCAGGCCACAATTGGTCAACGATTCTGTGAAAGTTTAACTCTTTGGCTGATAGATATGCATTTTGATGACTATGCAAACAGAGTAGACCCAGATTAGATGATTCCTAATGTTAAGATGATTCCTGAAGGAGCCGTCTAATCAGGATTTGCTCTATTTGCCTATGACATAATATAGATCCAATTCTACAGTTTTGCCATAGGGCTGTTCCATTTAAATGTGTATGGGGATGCAGGAAGGCACTTTCAAATTCGGCCACCCGCCCATAGAAGTTTTTTAACTAATGCACAAACCAATTAGTACCATTTTTGCAGCGAAACCCATCCATGCATAGCTGTTTTTTAAAGTGCCTTCCTGCCCCCCAACACACATTTAAATGGAACAGCCCATAGTAAAACATTCTTGTGTTCATATGCCATTGTAAAAACTCATCTAATGAATATTAATGATATCATTATTTCTTACATGGATATTCAGGAGTTAAATGGTTCATAGAGTAAAATATTTATTATTTTAACACTAAAATATGCCTAATTATCGATCTTTAAGATAGGTTGCAACTTAATGCAGGGTGGAAGTCATGCAGAAAGCTCCTAGAGGAGCTTTCTGCATGACTTCCACCCTGCATTAAGCAGTTACCTGCCTTAAAGGGTCTAAATTCTTCAATATTAAAATTTCAAATCATCAAGGTTTTACTGCAATTCTTACTGTTACACTGCTGAGATAACATATCAAAAACGAAACCCTACCTTATTTACCCTAAATATTTAGACAAATCGCTGAATTGACTTACTAGCTGTACATACCATTAGAGAGGGAAGATTGGATGTCCTTAAATTTAACCCTTTCTTTTATATAAACGTGTTTTCACGCATGTGCAAACAGAGTAGATCCAGATCAGAAAGCTCCTATAAGAGCCGTCTGATCAGGGTCTGCTCTGTTTGCTAATGGAATTTGATAAATCTGCTTCACTTTCCAAAATGGCTACAATGTTCCACCTTCCATATTTCATTATAACTATTTTGTCTGTGAACTTTGGAATAAACATAGATCAGGGAAAGGATTAAGATAAACATGGCTTTCAATAATCAAATCAATAAAGAACTTTCCCTTCTGGGTCTACTGTTTATGACACAAAAATATGTTAACCGTTTACTCCATAATTCAGTCTTTTTATACCTATGAACAGGGGAATTTTTACCATGATAGAAACTGTAGAATCAAATCAATATTATTTCATGAGCAGAACGGATCAGACCCTCATCAGACAGCTCTTACAGAAACTGTCTGATCTGGGTCTACTCTGTTTTCAAAAGCATTGAAAAGACGTCTCTATCTGGTAAAGTGCTGCTCCTCTACACCTACCCACAGTCCTATACAGCAGTGATCTGGCCAGTTCCACCTCTGTCTGGGCCTCTGCCAGAGCGAAGTGCACTGTTTGGTTGTTCAGAATGGGCTGGCCAAATGCCTTCCTGGTCCGTGTGTACTCAATGGTGTCAGCTATGAGCTTTTCAAGGGGCAAAATTGCTGCAAAAAAAAGAATCAAGAAGTAAGAATGATGGTGGGTTGCTGACACTTTATTCTGCCTTCTTTTTCAACTGAGTATATAGCCTATAAGAACTTCTTGTGTATTTTAATCAGGTTAATCCTAATTCTGAATCAAACATATACAGTAGAACCCCTCTAATGCGACCATTTCTTGAATTGTCTTTTCTGCCTTTATAGTCATTTCTGTGGTTACTTAATGCAGGATAAAAGTTATGCAGAAAGCTCTGCATAACTTTCGTCCTGCATTAAGCTACCACCTGCCTCTGCCACTCAGAATTATATCTGATTTTGGGGGTCGCATTAGAGGGGTTTTACTGTATGTGCAATATTTACATATCAACCCTTTTCCCTGCTGAATATTCAAGACTCATTTATTCAAGTAAGAAATAATGACATCATGAATATACATTAACTGAATGTTTAAATGGCATATGTATCCGGTACATACAAACTGTAGGTATTGGTAAAAACTGTAGAGTCAGATCTATTATAATTTCACAAGCAAATAGGAGCCATCTGATCTGGGACTACTATGCAAAGGCGAGAAAAAGCGTTTATATGAGGGCAAGGGTTAAACACCACACACTCCTATGATAGTATATGCAAGTATCAATATTCTTTTACTTAACCCTGTACTTCACAGATACACTTTGTAACACCCTTGCAACACTTTTCAAATTACAGAGTAGACCCCGACCGGACATCTCCTGTATGAGCTGTCCAATCAGGGTCTGCTCTGTTTGCCTACATATTACAGTTTTGTTGCAATGGAATTACTTTTCCTCGTTGTGTATTTTTGATACAAAATTAATAATCAAAATGGGCAGAGTCTTGCATGAAATAAAAGAGCACAGTCAACAGTGCATCAAGGTAGATGTATAATGAGTGGTTATGTACTCTGAGTTAAAGCAAAACTTCAAAAAGGAAATATATCTCTCCATTTTTCCAATTATTGTAACTTAAAACACTTCATGGAGGAACTGCAAATTGTTAGAAATGTTTTAACCCTTTCCCTGTTCTATGCTTATTCAAAATTTAATACCTGCTGAATATTCATTGACAAAATAATTATAAAGAAATATGGAAGGTGGAACACTGTAGCCATTTAAGAAAGTAAAGAAACATAACTTTCGAATTCCATTAGCAAACAGAGCAGAGCCTGATCAGATGGCTCCAATAGGAGCCATCTGATCTGGGTCTACTCTGTTTGTAAAAGTGTGAAAACACGTTTATATGAGGGAAAGGGTTAAAGTGGTATCTTTCCATTCCAGAAATGAATTACAGTAGTATCTTTACCATAAATGCGATACAGTGCTTTCTTTCCAGATACCGTATGCATTACAGCAGTATCTTTCCAAATAATGCTGTAGAATCTTCCTGGAAATACATTACAGTGGTATTCTTCCACTGTACGTTTTACAGCTCCTCAATGAGCCATTTAATCTGGGTCTATACCATTTGCTACAATGTTTATCTAATTCAAAGTTATGAAAATTGGGGTGAAATTGAAGTACATGTATTACAATTATTCAAAATCATGTGAAAATTAGGGGCCAATAGGTATCTGAATACTTATGGCAATATGAGTAAACAGGGTAAACATATTTGTTTTTCATGTAATATAAGTTAATTCTCAATCATATGACCATTACATATGTGAGAATAAACTTAGATTCAAAGTCAAGAGCATCATAAATTCGTCGCCAGGACTAAACCCTCCATTGGAACCTAGTTTGAGGTGACATCATTTCAATAACTTACTAGCAGCTGCTGCCCACATTCTCTCAGCCTGGAACTGTATCATCTGATACGTGAAGCCCATTCCTTCCTCCCCTATGATATAGTCCTGAGGAATCCTCACGTCTTCAAAAAATATCTGGGCTGTGTCTGATGATCGCATCCCAAGTTTGTCAATTTTCTTGGCAATATGAATACCTTTGACAATAGATAATGGTCAAACATTCAACATGTAAACCTATGAGATAAATAACAATGACCATAATATCATGTTTCATTTCCATTATTAACCCATTCTGTCCTAGACTATTTCCTTGACCCAGCCTGCAATTAGTCTACCGAAAAAAGCATTTAATAGAGAAAAGGATTTTTTTTTAAATTGTGTAGTTTTTAAACCATTGTGATAAAAAGAGCATAAAATTTTTACTCCTTTGGGGCAAATGCTCCATTTATTACAATGGTTTCAGAAAGCGACTTCTACGGAAGTGCCAAAAATGCGTCAGTAGGAGGGAATGGGTTAAACCTCTGATTACTTTAAATGAGTGTACTAGCATTTGCAAACATTTTCGAATCAGACAGGGGGGCTCCTAGAGGAGCCTTTAACTCACTGTTGTTATTTAAAATCATTGTATACTATAACCTTTCATGCTGAGTGGATTCTACCATCACGTAATGATGGACCATTACACTTGGTAAATTCAGCATTCTAAAGAGTTAACACTAGATTACTTCATTATTTTTATGTACAATACATAACCATACAAGTGTATTACAATGAGACTTTTCCTGTGCTTGCTATTTTATGCGATGAATATTAACCCTTCGCTTGCTATTCACGTCAATATACCTACCTGTAAATAGTGAAGACCCAGATGAGACAGCTCCTGCAGGAGCTGTCTCATCAGGGTCTGCACTATTTACAAGTTGATTGTGCAACCAGTGCAATCCACAGCAGTGACTACACAGCGAAATACTTGTACACAGTGAAGATATATGTAAATATACAACAGGGCATGGGTAAAGAAGGAGGAATGTATTTTAAAATTCATCAAGCGAAGGATTAATGTACAAATAATGACATCATGAATATCAATTACCTAATAATTTATTATGGCATAATGAATAAAATATTTTTACTATAGTACAACCTGTAGCACATCAGATCTATATCTGTTGATAAGCAAACAGAGCAGATCCTGGTCAGATGGCTCCTACAGGACCAGTTTGGTTTGGGTCTGCTCTGTTTGTAAAGGTTTTAACCCTTTCCTCCATAAATACACCTTTCTACACTTCCGTAAAAATCACCTGTTCAAACCACTGTGATAAATAGAGCATTTGCTCCTATAGGAGCAAATGCTCTATTTATCACAATGTTTTCAACTACAAAATTCTAAAATTTTCCTTTCCCATAGTTAATGCTCCTTTTTGGTAGATTCATTCAAAATGGTTAGATCTAAAAATAGCCTATTGGGGAATGAGTTAAAAGACATATCTATGAGATATGGATTAATCCAAGCTGTTCAAGTTTAGGCAATAATTGTAACCCTTTTAGAATTTGATTTGCTTTGGTGTCACTTTAGAGGGGTTTTAACTGTACCTAAATTAGTGTACAAGGGTCTACCCTGTTAGCAATTACATTGTACATTCTTGCATTTCTATACCATTTTTCCTATACTTTAACTTAACCCTTTTCTCTGTTGAGTATCTATGTTAGACATAATGACATCATGAATATTCATTAGTTAATTTTTTATAAAGCATATGTACACATAGTATTTTGGTATTGATAGAAACTGGAGAGTCATATCTATTATAATTTCATAAGCAAACAGAGCAGACCCTCATCAGACAACTTACATAGGCGCTGTCTGATCTGGGTCTTCTCTGTCTGCAAAGATGCCAAAAGGCATCTGTATGGGGTAATGTTTAAACATTCTTAGCTCATATCCATACCTTTCGTATCCATAGGCAGACAGATGAGAGACTTGTTGAGGTGTGGGGCACCGTCGCTTGTGTTTGCCAGCAGACACATCCAGTCAGCCTGACACCCACTGGTCGTCCACATTTTACCACCATTGATCACATAGTCCCCACCTTTTTTTTCAGCCTTGGTTTGAATACCTGTAACATAAATGGACAATACATATAGGATCCTTCATTTATGAATACGTGTATATTGTACAGTAAACCTGGCTTATCCGATCACTTGACCATTTCCTCCATGAATATTCATGTAAGAAATGAGCAAGAAATGAGCAAAAGCTACCATCTGTCATGAAAAACAGAAGTCAATTTGGATATTGCAAGGAAATCCTACCACATGTGTATGTGCCTTCTTTTTACTCTACACACACAATAATAAGTCTTTCAGTGCAGGAAACATGTCACTATAGCTCCAAATGCTCTATTTATCACAATGGTTTCAACAGGTGACTTTTGCAGAGGTGTCAAAAAACATCAATATGAGGGAATGGGTTAAATGCTGATTTTTGTATTCTTTGCGTAAGCCATGAGTACATAGGTGGTGTTCCATCATCGAACCCTTGGTAAACCAGCCTACCTGACAACTTCCATTCCGCATAGCAGTCTAGTGCAATTTATTGACCTGCATTCGATGGATACAAAAGGCGTTTAATAACATGGCATCCGGAAACTAGAAAATTGTGTCTGTAAGACACAGTGATGCCCCCGTGGTGGTGCTTGCCTAGCTGCACGTAAAATTCCTAAGTCACTTGACCTTGGTCTTGCGGGCAGCATGGGCTGGGTGTGCAATGAAAATATGGATGGTGGTTTATGTGTATATGCAATTCCATGTCAACAACTTTAGTGGTTAGTGAGATATAAGACAATGAAAAAACTGTGACAACCAACTGCACGTACCAACTGCACGTAAAAGCATGATGAACAGACGGACAGACAGACAGACAGACAGGTGCAAAACATAATGCACAATACAGGGGCATAAAAATCATGGTATACTATTTCTGACATGAAAATGCTTCGAAACATTAGCTTTGGTTTAGTATGTGCAATAAAATCCATAAAATATAGCAATGTGTAAGAAGGGCACACGAATATACATATATCAGTAACATGACGAAATAATGTGACCATAATATGAATGACAGAATTCACCCAGAGGCAGTTACTCAATAAATAAAGTGTGCATTGGATGACCTTATGCAAGCTATTAGGTAATCACCCCCATAAACTGCGAGTGGTCAGTTTGATAATAAGCACAGCAGGAAACGGCTGAATTATAAGCTGCAACTTAATTATCCACTGAAAGACCATTAATCCTTTCCCTTATAGATATGCAATTTAATGCCAAAGCTCACTTATTCGATATTAGAATTTGATTTTCAACACATTTTCAACACATGCAAAGAATACTGCAGCATCTGCAACACTTTAATTTTCATATGTCAACTGTGAAGCTGAAACTAAGACTAGAAATGTGTCCATAGGACACTGATTTCCCCATTTCAGACTTTTTGTCACAGAAAGTAAGGGTCCGGACAAGATATTTTTAAGGTCACTTTTGCAAATAAAGGGCCTCAACTCCTAAACGAATGAAGCAATTAACATGGCTATCGAACTTGACCAAGATATAATGGCCACAAACATGTGTGTAAGCCCGGACAAATTCTTCTAGATGTGCGTACGGATGAACTTACGGATGGACGGACATATGTATGGACAAGGACAACCCTATATGCCACCACTATATGGGGGCATAAAAACGGTTTGCAGCAGATGAGATGCCCAGTAACTTTGAATGATCTCATAGGATCAAAACTCCTTGACATTCTACTATTTGTTAAGAGGAATGGTAAGAAAATTTACACTGAGAGTTATCATTTGGGCATTGCTTTTGAAAACAAGAGGGCCAGAATGGCCCTGAAGCGCTCACCAGACAATCAGAGGAGAAGATTTTCCAAGTTTTTTCAAAGTTTTCACTATATGTTTCTATAGAAAACTAGCCTGCCCTTGGGCATGGCTAATTTTGACCCAAGTGGCACAATTTATATAACTTTTGTGGAGGACCTGAACATAATGCTATGTGCCAAATATGAAAGCTGAGAACCTTCCAGTTTCAGACGAGATTATCAAAGCTTTCACTATATGTTTCTATTGAAAACTGGCTACCCCTGGGGCGGGGCCAATTTTGACCCCAGCGGCATAATTTATATAACTTTTGTAGAGGACCTGAACATGATGCTATGTGCAAAATATGAAAGCTGAGAACCTTCTAGTTTCAGAGAAGAAGATTTTCAAAGATTTCACCATTTGTTTCTATTGAAAACTGCCCACCCCTGGGGCGGGCCAATTTTGACCCCGGGGCCATTATTTATATAAATTTGTAGGGGACCTGAACATGATGCAATGCGGCAAATATGAAAGCTAAGAACCTTCAAGTTAAGGTTTTCAAAGTTTTTCACTATTTGTTTCTATTGGAAACTGCCCACCCCTGGGGCGGGGCCAATTTTGATCCCAGGGCCATAATTTATATAACTTTTGTAGATGACCTGAACATGATGCTCTGTGCCAAATATGAAAGCTGAGAGCCTTCCAGTTTCAGGGAAGAAGGTTTTCAAAGATTTCACTATTTGTTTCTCTTGAAAACTGCCCACCCCTGGGGCGGGCCAATTTTGACCCCGGGGGCATAATTTATATAACTTTTGTAGGGGACCTGAACATGATGCTATGTGCCAAATGTGAAAGCTAGGAGCCTTCCAGTTCCAGAGCAGAAGGTTTTCAAAGATTTCACTATTTGTTTCTATTGAAAACTGCCCACCCCTGGGGCGGGGCCAATTTTGACCTCGGGGCCATAATTTATATAACTTTTGTAGAGGACCTGAACATGATGCTATGTGCCAAATATGAAAGCTGAGAGCCTTCCAGTTTCAGTGAAGAAGATTTTCAAAGATTTCACTATTTGTTTCTATTGAAAACTGCCCACCCCTGGGGCGGGGCCAATTTTGACCCCAGGGCCATAATTTATACAAATTTTGTAGAGGACCTGAACATGATGCTATGTGCCAAATATGAAAGCTGAGCGCCTCCCAGTTTCAGAGAAGAAGATTTTCAAAGATTTCACTATTTTTTTCTATTGAAAATGGCCCACCCCTGGGGCGGGGCTAATTTTGACCCCAGGGCCATTATTTATATAAATTTTGTAGAGGACCTGAACATGATGCTCTGTGCCAAATATGAAAGCTGAGAGCCTTCCAGTTTCAGAGAAGAAGATTTTCAAAGATTTCACTATTTGTTTCTATTGAAAATGGCCCACCCCTGGGGCGGGGCCAATTTTGACCCCAGGGCCATAATTTATACAAATTTTGTAGAGGACCTGAACATGATGCTATGTGCCAAATATGAAAGCTGAGAGACTTCCAGTTTCAGAGAAGAAGATTTTCAAAGATTTCACTATTTGTTTCTATTGAAAACTGCCCACCCCTGGGGCGGGGCCAATTTTGACCCCAGGGCCATAATTTATACAAATTTTGTAGAGGACCTGAACATGATGCTATGTGCCAAATATGAAAGCTGAGCGCCTCCCAGTTTCAGAGAAGAAGATTTTCAAAGATTTCACTATTTTTTTCTATTGAAAATGGCCCACCCTGGGGCGGGGCTAATTTTGACCCCAGGGCCATTATTTATATAACTTTTGTAGAGGACCTGAACATGATGCTCTGTGCCAAATGTGAAAGCTGAGAGCCTTCCAGTTTCAGAGAAGAAGATTTTCAAAGATTTCACTATTTGTTTCTATTGAAAATGGCCCACCCCTGGGGCGGGGCCAATTTTGACCCCAGGGCCATAATTTATACAAATTTTGTAGAGGACCTGAACATGATGCTCTGTGCCAAATATGAAAGCTGAGAGACTTCCAGTTTCAGAGAAGAAGATTTTCAAAGATTTCAATATTTGTTTCTATTGAAAACTGCCCACCCCTGGGGCGGGGCCAATTTTGACCCCAGGGCCATAGTTTATATAACTTTTGTAGAGGACCTGAACATGATGCTATGTGCCAAATATGAAAGCTGAGAACCTTCTGGTTTCAGAGGAGAAGATTTCAAAGTTTTACTATATGTTTCTATTGAAAACAAGGCACCCCTGGGGCGGGGCCAATACTGACCCCAGGGCCATAATTTATATAACTTTTGTAGAGGACCTAAAGATGATACTATGTGCCAAAGATGAAAGCTGAGAACCCTGTAGGTTCAGAGGAGAAGATTTTTAAAGGTTCAAATTGTTGACGACTGACGACGGACGACGGACATCAGGCAATCACAAAAGCTCACCCTGAGCACTTTGTGCTCTGGTGAGCTAAAAAAGAAAATGGCACTACAAACTATGTAAAACAGAAAAAAGTCACTTTGTGAAACCATTGTGATAAATAGAGCATTTGCTCCTATAGGAGAAAATGCTCTATTTATCACAATGGTTTCAAACTACAAAATTCTAAAGTTTCCTTTTCTTTAGTTAATGCTCCTTTTCGGTAGATTTATTCAAAGATGTTTTACCTAAAAATAGCCTATGAGGCAAAAGGTTAACAATCAAAATAACTCAGATTCCAAGATGTCAGACACTCTGATTTTGCATAGGATAAGAAATAGAAACAAAATTCTCTGCAGAATTTAATGACAATAATTCACTCCTTTACCTGTTACAGATGCCTTTGCAGATACCTTTACAAACAGAGCTATCCCAGCTTAGTCAGCTCCTGAACAGGGTCCATGCTTATAAAGCTTTTAGTTGAGTCTGAGTTTCGTTCTCAAGCTTTTGATTGGTCAGATTTGAGTTCTCAAGCTTTTGATTGGTCAGATTTGAGCCAGAGGCTCAAATCTGACCAATCAAAAGCTTGAGAACGTACTCAGACTCAACGAACAGTTTTATAAGCATGGACCCAGAATCTGCTAGTACTAATTCTAAACTATTTATCATGGTAATGTATTAACTTGTTTTATATAAAAGTCTAAGAATATTAGTTAACTCTTTCCCTATTCTATGTTTATTCCAAATTTAAACAAGAGATGTTTGTAAAACATGTATACCCCCAGACCCCCTGACCTTTGATCTAGTGACCTCAACTACAGAGGTCATCTAGCGGTCATGACTAATCACCACAGCAACTTTGAAGATCCTAAGCCAAACCACTGATCATTTATTGATCTGAACACATTTCATAAGTTAAGGTCATGATGACCTCGACCTTTGACCTAGTGAACTCAAAATCAATAGGGGTTATCTAGTTGTCATGACCAACCACCACAGCAAATTTGAAGATCCTAAGCCAAACCCTTGAGCAGTTATTGATCGTAAACCATTTCACCAGTTAAGGTCACGGTGACCTTGACCTTTGACCTAGTGACCTCAAAAACAACAGGGCTCATCTAGTTGTCATGACCAACCACCTAAGCAAATTTGAAGATCCTAAGCCAAACCCTTGAGCAGTTATTGATCAGAAACCATTTTACCAGTTAAGGTCATGGTGACCTTGACCTTTGACCTAGTGACCTCAAAACCAATAGGGGTCATCCAGTTGTCATGGCCAACTATCGCAGCAAGTTTGAAGATTCTAAGCCTAACCCTTGAGCAGTTATTGATCGTAAACCATTTCACCAGTTAAGGTCACGGTGACCTTGACCTTTGACCTAGTGACCTCAAAAACAACAGGGCTCATCTAGTTGTCATGACCAACCACCTAAGCAAATTTGAAGATCCTAAGCCAAACCCTTGAGCAGTTATTGATCAGAAACCATTTTACCAGTTAAGGTCATGGTGACCTTGACCTTTGACCTAGTGACCTCAAAACCAATAGGGGTCATCCAGTTGTCATGGCAAACTATCGCAGCAAGTTTAAAGATTCTAAGCCAAACCCTTGAGCAGTTATTGATCAGAAAACATTTTATCAGTTAAGGTCATGGTGACATTGACCTTTGACCTAGTGACCTCAAAAATAATAGGGGTCATCCAGTGGTCATGGCCAACCATCACAGCAAGTTTGAAGATTCTAAGCCAAACCCTTGAGCAGTTATTGATCACAAACCATTTCACCATTTAAGGTCGTGGTGACCTTGACCTTTGACCTAGTGACCTCAAAAAAATAGGGGTCATCCAGTGGTCATGACCAACCACCACAGCAAGTTTGAAGATCCCAAGCCAAACCCTTGAGCAGTTATTGATCGGAAACTATTTCAACATTTAAGGTCGTGGTGACCTTGACCTTTGACCTAGTGACCTCTAAAACAATAGGGGTCATCCAGTGGTCATGGCCAACTACCACAGCAAGTTTGAAGATTCTAAGCTAAACCCTTGAGCAGTTATTGATCGGAAACTATTTAACCAGTTAAGGTCATGGTGACCTTGACCTTTGACCTAGTGACCTCAAAAACAATAGGGGTCATCCAGTGGTCATGACCAACCACCACAGCAAGTTTGAAGATCCCAAGCCAAACCCTTGAGCAGTTATTGATCGGAAACTATTTCAACATGTTAGGTCATGGTGACCTTGACCTTTGACTTAGTGACCTCAAAACCAATAGGGGTCATCTACATGTCATGACCAACCACCACAGCAAGTTTGAAGTTTCTATGCCAAGTCGTTTATTAGTTATCATTCGGAAACCATCGATCTACCGACCGACCGACCGACCGACATGTGCAAAGCAATATACCCCCATTTTTTCAAAAGGGGGGTATAATAACTTCAAAATATTCATGGACAAAATTAGCTTATACATGTATAATGAAATATGGAAGGTGGAACATTGTAGCCATTTTAGACAGTAAAGAAACAGATTTGTCAAATTCCATTAGTAAACAGTGCATACCTTGATCAGATAGCTAATACAGGAGCCATCTGATCTTGGTTTACTCTGCAAATGTGTGAAAAGGCTTTTATATGACAGAAAGGGTTAATGATCATATTAAAAGGTAGAGTCTGCCATGAATACTAACCAGGTAAAGGGTAAACCAGAGGTGAATACTTACTGGCTACATCAGACCCCGCCCCTGCCTCACTGACACCAAGACATGCTACCTTGTCTCCAGAAATGGATGGTGCCAAAAACTCACGCTTTACCTTGTCGCTACCAAACCTTAAACATACATAATTCAATAGCTAAATATACATGTATGTATTATTTCTGTAAATATTTTCAGAAAGTAAAAAAAAAAATGTGCCATCACATTAAACATCTACATGTAACTTATATTTTGGTAAAATTTACTGGAAAAAGGTTTGGTTAAATCTACTGAAAAATCACTCTGCTATACACATTAATGCTCTAACTGTATTATAATACTAAAATAAGAAAAAATGATGTCATGAATATTTATTAGTTGAATTTTTATAACATTAACTTTTCACAGGATTTTTTTACTTTGACAGAAATTGTAGAATCAGATCTTTATCAGGACAAAACCAAATCCAGCAGACCCTGTTCAGACGTCTCCTATAGCAACCGTCTGACCTGGGTCTACTCTGTTTGCAAATGCGTGAAAAGGTGTTTATATAAGGGAAAGAATTCTAGAACTATCTTGCGTATTTTAGGAATTCCAATAATGGTAGACAATATTGGAATTCCTAAAGCGTGCTGGGCGAACCTAGAATAGTCCTTGCACTTTTTTTGAATAGTAGACAAAGCTGGAATCCCCCATTTAGATGCATTTATAGATTATTAATTACAGTCTATTTTATTTATCACCTTATAAAGTAAACTGGATTATCCTCAGTTGTAATTCATTATTTTTTGTTTATTCTATAATTGCGTGTTTATTACAAACCAGGATTGACTTCATTTAAGTTAACAGAAACATTATTATTTTAAAAATTACACCAACAAAAACAAAGTGTACCAACATCCAACTCTTTTTCTCGCAAATTTATAGTTAGATCAAAACAACAATTTAATATAAATAATAAGATGATAATAATGACACAACAAAACATGACTGACATGCTAATCACAGAGCGTAATATAAATTTGCCTTGCACAATTAACAAGGCAGTTCTAGAATGGTTGGAATTACATTGTAATTGAAATTCCTAAAACATGCAGGACAATTCTGGAATTGACCATGTTCCAATAATGCGCAGAACATATACATGAATATCAGCTGGCTGAAATTTTATAATGGCATAACAAGAAATTAGTTTCATTGCTATTGCACAAACTGTAGAATTAGATCTACATGACATGTATATCATTCCATAAACAAATAGAGCAGACCCTGATCAGACAGCTCCTATAGGAGCCAACTGCTCTACTCTATTTGCAAAGGTGTTAACCAATTCCCTCATATTGACTTTTGACAACTCTGTAAAAGTCACTTTGTGAAACCATTGTGATAAATAGAAGCAAATGTTCCATTTATCACAATGGTTTCAAACTACAAAACTCTAAAATTTTCCTTTTCTCTAGTAAATGCTCCTTTTCGGTATATTTATTCAAAGAGGTTGTATATCTAAAAATAGCCTATGTGGTAATGGGTTAGGGAGCTATATTATGAAGTTAAACACTACTTATGTTAACATTATTTCAACAGTAAATTAGACAAACTAGAAATATGTATTTGTCTTACAACTGACATTGTGATAATTATTTTAACATTCATCCTTATGAATATTTATGGAAGAAAAAATGACTGACTGTGTATTAATTGCCTGATTTTGCATAATGACCTTTATGTACAAGGGATATTTTACCATAGCGAAAATTGTAGATTCAGATGCATATTGTTTCATAAGCAACAGACAGACCCTGATAAAAGTCATCTGATCTGGGTCTACTCTGTTTGCAAAGACAATTCTATGAGGCAAACATATCTTCTTTGAAAAATAGCAGATATTGTTTTTGGACAACAAGATTGTAATTGCTCATAAAAATGTGTTACATTAGATTGCCTGATCAGGGTCTACAATGTTTGCAAAAATATTAACTAGTTACCTGTTCATGTAAGAAATAATGACATCATGAATATTTACTGCCAGAAATTTTTTAATGAAACATTTTTTAACCTTGACAGAAAATATAGAAACTCATCTATATAGTTCCATAAGTAGTAAACAGAGCAGACCCAGATCAGACAGCTCCTACAGGAGCTGTCTGATCTGGGTCTACTCTGTTTGCAAAAGGTGTGAAAAGGAAAACATTTAAAAGCACTTCTAATAAGTTGTGGGTTAATCCTTTACACCATGAATATTTATGCAAGACTCTACTCATTATGAATACTGATTGTACCAAAAATATAAAACAGGGGATGTAACTGTCTTGGTCAACTCTGTTTGCAATGGCATATGTAAAATGTCTGTATCATGCAGTCAGGAGTCAATTTGTTCATATGATGAAACATGATCTTCAATAGGATTAATAATACTGGACCACTAACGTTGCTAGGGCAGGTGTGGCCATATCTGTTTGTACACCGATGGCCATTGGTATGCCGCCACAGTTGATGCCTCCGAGTTCCTCAGCCACTGCCACACTGTAGCTGAAGTCAAGACCAAGTCCACCATACTCTGTAAACAAAGGCAGAAAGAACTTACACTATAACCTCTCTGTAGTGACCACTTAGTCATTCACCTAATGAATATTCATATAACAAATAATTACTTAATGATTATTGATTAACTGCATTTAAATAATACATATGAAAATGGAAATTCTGAGTCATGAATGAAATTATCTACAGTAAAAGCCCTCTTAACAAGAATGCTAGTAGAGAAGAATTTAGATACTATTAGGCAGGTGACTGCTTAATGCCGGGTGGAAGTCATGCAGAAAGCTCCTAGAGGAGCTTTCTGAATGACATTCACCCTGCATTAAGCTGCCACCTGTCTCCAAGAACGATGTCTATACAAAATAAAACATCTGGTTGAGGAGTTTTTCTGTATGTTATTTCAAAAGCAAACAGAGCCAACCCTGATCAGACACCTCCTACAGGCACTCTCTTATCTGGGTCTACTTTGTTTGCAGATGTGTAGAAATGTGTCTCTGTCTCTTATTAGGCAAAGTGTAATGTAAACAAAACACTGCCTTTAAAAGCAGGTGACTAAGAAGAAGTAATAATGAAATCATGAATTTTAATAAGATTAATTATTTTTTATAATGACATAATGGACACAGGATATTTCGACTCTGACAGGCAGAAACTTTAGAATCAGATCAATGTTATACCATAAGCAAACAGAGCAGACCCTGATCAGATGGCTTCTATAGGAGTTAGGTAGCACACACCGAACACCTGTGGATAAGGCAGACTCTGGCCAGAATGCTCCTACAGCAGCAGCTGTCTAACTTGTGTCTACTCTGTTTGCAAAGGAGTGAACATGTCTTTATCAGGTAAAGGGTTAACCCTTTCCCTCATGTAAATGTTTTTTCTTGCCTTTACAAACAGAGTAGATTCTGATCAAGATGGATCCTATTATTTCTTACAACGATACATGTATTCAACAGGTAATGGGTCAATCTAGAAACTGTACCTGTTGGTTTTGTGACACCTAGAACTCCTGCAGACCCGAGCTTCTTGAACACTTCATGAGCTGGAAACTGACCCTCTGCCTCCCATTGTTCCACATATGGATTGATGTCCTTTTCGATAATCTGTTAAAAAATTGTGACATAAAAATGAAAGACTGTTGTGTTACCAATTTTTTCAATAAAATTAATCTAAATTCAAATATATATTAAGACATTAAAAGATTTAGTCAATCTTAACAGCAAATGTTGCAAACCAGATTTTACCTGACATACTCTATAAATACTGAGTATTTGGACAGACAATTTTGAAAAATAATGCAGACCTAGATGAAACAGTTTGGGTGTCAGAATTATAACTTATCTTAACTCTTTCCCTAATCTATGTTTATTCCAAATCTCAATACCTATACTCAATAATCAATATTCATGAACAAAATAGTTATAATGAAATATGGAAGGTGGAGCATTGTAGCCATTTAAGACAGTAAAGAAACGCATCTATCAAATTCCATTAGCAAACAGAGCAGACCCTGATCGGACGGCTCCTATAAGGAGCCATCCTATCTGGTCTACTCTGTTTGTAAATGCGTGAAATGGCGCTTATATGAAAGAAAGGGTTAAGTGTCTGGACACCCAAACTACTCTTTCAAAGTATGTACCCTTTCAACTTATCCCTATACATGTATATCTGCACTGGAATTAGTTATATTGAGCTACTTTAGGTTAGACTAGATCCCAACTAGGTCATTCTTTAAGAACCGGAGAACCCCCTCTGTTACAAAACATGCTGATTTAGCACTTACAGGTCATTGATGAGACTACCCTTTGCACCAGTTTGTAAAGCTGAGTAAGTTAGTTTGGCACCACTTCAATTAATACCTTATATTATACTAACAAAAATTGGCTGTGTAACATGACAAATGGTGAAAAGATCCTTGCCGGCTCAGGGACTCGAACCCAGGGCTTCTGGCTTACTGTGCCAGTACTCTAACCACTGAGCTACCAAGCCACAGGATTTGGAATTATGATTCCCACCAGTTACCTGTACCAAACTTAACTCAACCCTATTAGCAAATAAGGAAAACCCTTATCAAACTACTTCAGATGCAGTTGATCTGGATGTGAACTATTTGCATGCATAAATTTGTGTTACCATGCAATACTTAAGAAATAACAAATTCGTATCTGTGCATTATCGCACATTAGATCAGTTAGTCAAGGATTCAAGGATGACCTTGATAAACTTAGTTGTTCAGGGAGCAAACATGGAAAATGGCTTTTCATCCAGACAATAAGTGCAATTTCTTTTCTGTCCGCAGAAACAAGCACCCAAATACAAATACAAATACACCCTTCATGGTCCAATTTTAGAACATGTTGACAAAGCAAAATATTTAGGTGTCACAATACAGTCAGATCTTAAATGGCAAACGCATGTAAACAACATATGCACTTAAGGCCAGCAGAACTCTTGGTTTTCTTAAAAGGAACTTAAACATCAGGTCCATTTCAGTTAAAGAACAGGCATACAAATCTCTAGTCCGCCCAACCTTAGAATAATCAATATGCCAGTTCAGTTTGGGACCCGTACATTAATGAAGACATAACTAATATAGAAAAAGTGCAAAGGAGAGCTCCTAGGCTTTGTCACCAACAGATTTAGGAATACTTCTAGTGTTGGTGACATGCTGAACACCTTAGAATGGAGAAGCCTTGCTGACAGACGGACATATGCACACCTCATTATGTTGTACAAAATTTCACACAATCTGGTTGCCATTCCAAATAATAACAGACTTCCACCACCACTCAGACAGTCCCATAATATGCACACTCTCGCCTACCAACTTCCATCAAGCAGACAACTCATCAGGGTCTGCACTGTTTGTCATGTTACACTGTTCTTTAGAAAACATCCCTAAATATTCACCATCCGCTTGAGCTATTTGAATTTTGGAATATTCCATTTGAAAATTCAGCTTTGTAAGGGTTAAAGAAGATGAAGTATGTATTTGTTGAGATGTGGAGTCATTAGATCATGAGGCCTTTTAGGGTGAGAGATCTAATGACTCCACATCTCAATGACTAACTGTGATCTACTACATGTGCGATAATGCACATGTGCAGGGTCCCAGGTCAACTCGGCCTCAGGTCAACTCGGCCCCTGAGTCAAGTCGGCCTCGTGTCAAGTCAGCCAGGTCAACTTGGCCCATAAATATTATTTTATAATTACATTTTTTGGGTATACATAACCATATTCTTTATTTTGAATACTTTAATATTTTGTTTCATAGAGAGTTATAGATCGAGATACCCGATACTACAGATGCCAGTGAACATTTAAGGAAATTTCAGAGTAACAGGTAATTAATTAAGGACTTCATGAATACATGTATATGTACATACATTCTATGTATCTCCATCAAACCCTATTTTGTGACCATTCATTGGAACATTCTCGATGAGACGTATCTATGAAATCTGTAAATTAAAGAAATTAAAAAAACTGGTTTCATCCACTTTAGTCTTATCAGAACTAAGCAACATTAATAGATAACAATAATCAGAAAAAGAAGCACTTTATAGATACACAAATACAATGCCAAAAAGTCTCCAAAATATTATATATATCTTTGCAAACAATTTCGATCCTGATGAAATTCCCAGTAACTCGGCCTCTTAAGTGGATCCAAAAAAATAAATGACGTACATTTTATAACATTTATCCACTCGTATTGATTGTTCTTATTTATAGCAGAGACATATGTAATCAATGAAGCAGATAAACAATTCAACTTAATTTCACTTAAAAAATATTGATGTCTCTCATTTTCACACCTATTTGTTTGACTTCTCAGTTTGATTGAATGTCGCCTGTTTATTCGTTAATCTTGTGCAACATACTTACCACCTTTATTACTTTGTTCTCGTCCGCTAAATTTAATGGGTTATTACTTTCAGAAAAATGTGCCAACTTTTGTCTTAATTTAATTCTTCAATTCCCACCGATCATGCAGGATCTTTAATTTTTGCTGCAGTTTATAAACTTTTATTAACAGTCGAGAAAGGGCAGAGTTGACTCGACCAAGACGGGTTAAGCTGACCCGACCAAAATCAGGCCGAGTTGACTCGGTCGACTTGACCCTGGCCGAGTTGATTCATGTGCAGCTATGGATTTGTTATTTAGATTCTGACAAGACCTTTTTCATAAATTACACTGTTTTAGTAGGTTATTTTTGTTAGGGTATTGGAGTGGATACATTTCTTTTTTAACTAAAACTTGAGACAATGCCCAAGTCGATATTTCTCCTTGTACTAAAACGATGTGCCTCCACCTACAGAGGAAATACATGGTACCAATTTCAGTTAGATAATTCAGACAAATCGTTCTATTTCCTGACCTTTCGAACAGTGTCCCTCAGCTGTAAATGTTCTGAAGTGTACAGGATGTCAGTGTGTGCTCCATCTTGAACTCCGGTTGTCGATGGTGCGGCTGTTGATTTTGAGCATACTTGTATTGTTTTAGAATTACATGACAGTGCTTTTCTTAGCGAAATTCTTAGTTTGGGGAGTAAGGCTGCCATGTTTGCATTGTAAACAAATAAAGATGTAACGACGATTTTGATTGGACAATTATGACCGGTGCTACCTTCCGGATTATGATCAATATTCATTTACAGCTGATGCGAAAAAGGTGTAAACTTCGAAATTGCTATTGAATTATTGAGCCCAGCAACAGAAGAGGCTTGTTCTGATGGTATTATGGTCAGAGTGTATTGGTTTCAACAAATATTGATTGCATCAAGGCTGACAGTTCGTCATTGCGGTACAAATCCGACGTTTGTGGGAGGCACAGCTGGGAAGTTTTACACGTCAGAAGCGCACGTGCTAAGTCAGAAAACTATGGATAAACATTGGCCGAAAGTTTTCTTGTTTGGAGATTCTCTCACTCAGGTATTTGATGTGCAGATCACTGCATATATAAAATGTTTTACAGTTGGATTACATGTGTATTTTAACCCTTTGCATGATCTGTAGATCTATTGAGACTATTCCAAATTGCAATATGTAGCATGTACTGAATATTCAGAGCTAAGATAATGATAATGAAATTTGGAACGTTGTAGCCGTTTTAGGAACAAAAGAAATATGAATCAAATTCCAATTGCAAATTCTGGGTCTGATCTGGGTCTAAGTACTCTAGCTGTTTGCAAATGCGTGAAAACACATTTATAAATATGAGGGAACGGGTTAAAGGAGTTAACAGGATTGATGAAAGACATGCAGCCAGGCTGGGGCTTGAACCCGGGACCTCTCATTTACAGAAGGATCAAGTGGTCTACCGGTTCGTCCACAGGGGGCCATTTCGTGCGTCTGTAGATGATCGAAAAAGTCAAGAAAATTGATTGGGTCGATTTAGTGTTATATTATATAACATTTAAATCATCACCTAATCAATTTTTTTGACTTTTAAGACCATCTAGACCCACGAAATGGACCATCAAACTGATTTTATATTGTTTGCAAAACGTGGTTTCGGTTTCGTCAGATTGATATTTATAAATTTAATTGCATGGTAGGGCTGTTTTAGTCTCATTAATGACCCGTAAGACAGCATGCTAATTTTGTGACAGGTGCCGTCTGCCGGGATATCGTTAAAACCGAAAGTAGCTCGATATCACCATTTAGAGTACACAGATGTGAACTAGGGCTGTTTAAGCGGTACTGTTCCACTGCTAAGTTTGTTAATGTAACGCATTTATCGAATTAACTGTTAAAATAAATATGAAAGTATGTAGCGGACTGAATTCATTATTTATATCATATGAAAGAAAATAAAAACTAAAAGATAAAATTTTATTGCCAAAATCTACAAGCCTTTTAAATCTTTAAATCACTAATTCATACAGAATCGGTGAAACTTCGTATGATCTAAATCAGTGAAATGTTCTGTTATTGTTCAGCAATTGGTTGGATTTCAAACTATTTTCGATCAAACACTTTTTAACAGTCATCAATATCATATGTGTCATAAACTAATCAATTGCTTGAATTAACACACCCTCCACTATTATAATATAGTATATAATTGCCAGTTTGACAAAACCACTACCCATTTTGTTCATAAAGTCCAGTTTGACGAACCGGTAGTTTAAAGAAACCAACATATAATCCATCTGAACCACTTACTGTTTTTCACCCATTACCTGTACCCGTCCTAACTGTTACATATAGATTAACACAGGCAAAATAAATGTATAATCAACATAAGCCCTAATTGGGATTTTGAACTGACAGGAGGATGGATCATTAAAGATGATGATGATCTCATGAATTTTTATTTAATTCTTTGCATGCTAAGTAATTTTTCGTCTGCAACAACTGTCATCTGCTTCAATTCAAAAAATAAATTTTCTCTCATTTCTTTGCAAAAATATGATGAAGGTGACAATTAAACTGCTTTGATCCTGATGAGAAGCCATTTAACCCATTACCCCATAAGCTTTTTGACCCAACCTCTTTGAACAAATCTACCGAAAAGGAGCATTTACAAGAGAAAAGGAAAAGTTCAGAACTGTGTTGTATTGAAACCATTGTGGAAAATAGAGCATTTGCTCCTACATGGAGCAAATGCTCTATTTATCACAATGCTTTCAAAAAGTGACTTATACAGATCGAGGCGTTGAAATGCGTATTTATGGAGGAAAGGGTTAAGAAATAATAAGGTCAGTACCGTCATAGCTAAAAATGTTTTATATTTGCTTATCAACACTGGAATATTTGGTCATGGCTAAGACTATTTCATAAGCAAACAGACACTGGTCAGAAGATTCCTACAGGAGCCACCTGATCTCCATCTGTTCTTTATGCAAATTTTTAGCTCACCTGAGCCAAAGGCTCAGAATGAGCTATTATGACCGTGATCCGCCCGATGTCGGTCTTTAGGTGTCCAGCGTCTGTCCACATTTTCAAACGACATCTGCTCTGAAACTGCTGACCCGATTTTAACCAAATTTTGTCAGAAGCATCAGTTGCTAGGGGAAATGAAATATTGTTCACATAATGACCCCAGACCAAAAATGGCCCCGCCCAAGGGCTTAATTATTAGTTTTTTATAGGAAAATCTTTAAAAACCTTCTTCTCTGACACTGATAGGCCTAGACCTTTGATATTTGGTATGTAGCATGATTTAATGGTACTCTACAAAGGTTGTTCAAATTGTAACGTGCAAACCGAGAGACCCAGCAACAACAAACCCTGTTGGTGCAAAGCTTAAGCTCGCATCTAGAGATGTTTGTTGCGCTATATATATACCTCCACTTTCCCAGATACAATGATCTGGTTAGCTTCATTTGCATAACCAACGTTCTACGAACGTTACATTACTCTCCCCTCCGAGAAGTCTCGTCCCGAGACTTGGACCCTGGGAGACCCGTGGGTAAGGCAACTCCGGTCTGGCAGTTGTCTTCATCCCACCGCTGCCACCATTTGTAACATGCAAACCGAGAGATCCAGCAACAACAAACCCTGTCGGTGCAAAGCTTAAGCTCGCATCAAGAGATGTTTGTTGCGCTATATATATACCTCCACTTTCCCAGATACAATGATCTGGTTAGCTTCATTTGCATAACCAACGTTCTACGAACGTTACAAAATTATGACCTCTGGGCCAAAAATGCCCCCATTATGGCTTATCAGTAATTCATAGGAAAATCTTTAAAAATCTTCTTCTCTGAAACTGTAAGGCCTAGACCTTTTATATTTGGTCTGTAGCATGATCTTATGTTCCTCTTCAAATGATGATCTCGGACCAAAAATGGCCCTGCCCAAGGGCTTATCATTTTTTCGTAGAAAAATCTTTAAAAATCTTCTCCTGAAACTGTAAGGCCTAGACATTTGATATTTGGTATGTAGCATGATGATGATCTAATGGTCCTCTACAAAGATTGTTCAAATTATGACCCCGGACCAAAAATGGCCCTGCCCAAGGGCTTATCAGTTTTTCATAGGAAAATCTTAAAAAAATCTTTTTCTTTGAAAATGTAAGGCCTAGACCTTTGATATTTTGTTTGTAGCATGATCTAATGGTCTTCTTCAAAGATTATTCAAATAATGACCTGCGGACCAAACATTGCCCCGTCCAAGGGCTTATCAGTTGTTGATATGTAACATAAACATGATCTAATGGTCCTCTACAAATATGTAGCTTTAGCAAGGATGTTCAACTTACGACCCTGACCTCTGGGCAAAACTTGGCCCTTCCCTGGGGCTTATCAGTTTTTCATGGGACAAGTATGAAATATTACATGTCCCCAAATACTAAAACCGTCATTTCCCTACCAAACCCTTTACTGTGACCACCCTCTTTAGAATCGTCTCTTCGAGATGATTCTAAGGAGTGGTCACAGTATAGAGTTTGGTAGAGAATAAAGTAGCTATTCATGGAGATGTTTAGATATATGTATCTTATCTGGACCTCTGACAAGTGTGTGTGTGAGTTAACCCTTTCCCTGTTCTGTGTTTATTCCAAGGTTTAATACCTACTGAATATTCATGCACAAAATAGTTTTAATGAAATATGGAAGGTGGAACATTGCAGCCATTTTAGAAAGAAAAGAAACAGGTCAATCAAATTCCTTTAGCAAACAGAGTAGACCCTGATCAGACGGCTCCTATAGGAGCCGTCTGGTCTGGGTCTGCTCTGTTTGCAGATGCATGAAAACACCTTTATATGAGGGAAAGGGTTAAATAACCATATGGCATAGTGTCTCAAAATAGAGAACAAATTACAAAATTATCAATGATGATGCTCTACCACAAGGCCATAGATATATATATATATAAACTACAGGTGTATTTTCATATGTTATAAAATTTTCATTTTTTCCTCCATACCCTATGTTGTGACCACTCTGATAGTTCTAAAATGTAGCCACAAAATAGGGTTTGATGGAGAAATAAAGGAGCTATCCTTAAAAAATGTTTTAACCCATTCCCTGTTCAATATTTATGTAAGAAATAATGACATCATGAATATTTTTTGGCTGGATTCTTAATATGTTGTAACATTAATTTTCAAGGAAATGTTTTGCTTTGACAAGAACTGCATGTAGAATCATTGATATATCTTGTCAAATGCAAACAGAGCAGACCCTGATCAGACAGTTCCTATAGGAGCAGTCTAATCTGGGTCTGTTCTGTTTGCAAATGCGTGAAAAGGTGTTGATATCATGGAAAGGGTTAATTAGTGCATAATGCATCTTAAACCCTTTCCCTGTTATTTATGTTGTTTATTCCAAATTTCAATTATGACCCACTGAAATTTCATAGGAACCGCCTGATCAGAGTCAACTGTTTGCTTATGGAATTATAAATAGATCTGATTCTACAGTTTCTGCCACGGCTAAAATAAATTTCCTGTATTCATGTCTCATTATTAAAAAAAGAGAATAATCTACATGATATTCTTGATGTGATTATTTCTGAAAATAAATATTCATAGAGTATAGGGTTTAAGCTTGTGATAGTGCATGCATTTTCATTTATTTACAGTATGGTTACAGTCAAGATGGTAGCTGGGCAGCCAGAGTCACCGATCATCTTCAGAGGTATTTTTTAAACTATTCCCCCATAGGCTATTTTTAGATCCAACCACTTTGAATAAATCTACAGAAAAGGAGCTTAACTAGAAAAAAGGAAAATTTTAGAATTTTGTAATTTGAAACCATTGTTATTTTTACAGGGGCGTAGAAAAGCTTATTTATGGAGGAAAGGGTTAATGCCTATACCTGATAGAAGTGCCCTTTGACTGTTTAAACAAACAATGTCGACCCACATCAGATGGGTCCTGTAGAAACTGTTTATCTGGGTCTACTTTGTTTGCTTAAATTTTAAACAGTCAATAGGCACAAATGTGTGAGATCTATGTCTGATCAGAGTCTGCTCTGTTTGCTTATGAAATAATATTAATAATAATTATAATAATATTTTTTGTCTTGGCTAAAATTTCCTCTGTTCCTGATGCCATTGTGACAATTCAGCTGATTGATATTCATGATGTCATTGTTTCTTTCCAGAATATTCATCGAGCCGTTGCTTATGAAATACTATAATTCTACAGTTTGTGCAATGACCAAAACATTGTGTGTTCATACCATTATAAAAACTAATAATGCATCATGTCATTATTTCTTACACGTCATGATGAATATTCTTGGAATAAAGGGTTAAATGTATATAAGTGTATATATAAGTGTTAAATGATTGCCATAAAGAGATTCTGCTATTCATGTACAGTAAAACCCCTCTAATGCGACCACTTAATGAACTAACATGAGTGTCTTTATAAGCAGGTAGTTACTTAATGCAGGGGAAAAGTAATGCAGAAAGCTCCTGTAGGAGCTTTCTGCATTACTTTTATCCTGCATTAAGCTACCACCTGCATCTAGCACCCAGAATTATACCTCTTTCAGGTGGTTGCATTAGCAGGGTTTTACTGTACATGTAATTTCTTTTGCACAGAAAATGTGACATAATCAACAGGGGTTTCTCCGGTTACAACACAAGATGGTGTAAAATCATGTTACCCAAGCTGATTAATGCTGATGATACTAAGGACATTCAGATGGTAACCTTGTTCTTAGGTGCCAACGACTCGGTGGATGCAGAAAAAAATAAAAAACAACATGTGCCTTTGAAGGAATTCAAACAGAATATGCTTGACATGGTGGAATACTTACAGGTTTGTATAAGTTTTCCAGTTGAAAAAAGTGCACAGCATTATCACTGGGAACTAGCAGCGAATTTATAATTACAGTAAAACCCTCTAAACTGGACATTCAGTTTAGTTTAAATATCGGTCTTGGAGACAAGTGGCAGTTTAATGCAGGGTGAAAGTCATGTAGAAAGCTCCTCTAGGAGCTTTCTGCTTGACTTTCACTGTGTGTTAAGCAGCCACCTGCCTAAAATTATCTAAATTCTTCTCAACTAGACTAAATGGAAGGCATGTCGGTGGTTTTGATCCCATACTCTGCTTTGCAGCGAATGAGATTAGCCGAAATCATCTTCCTGAATTCATGTGTCATCATCATGTCATCTCATCATTCATCGGCGCTATATGACCTATTCAGTGTCGCAGTGCCATTAAACCCAGCTCACTCACTCTCTACTAGAATTCCTGTTTAGAGGGGTTTTACTGTACTTGTTCAAGCAGTTTAGGTGAGGCACTGAGTAACTAGAGGTATCATCAGGATCCAAACTGGTTGATACACTGATGATAGATTTTACCCTTTACTCACTCATGAATATTCATAGAAGAAATAATTAATTCATTAATATTAATCTAATAATAAGATAATAGTACAGTAAAACCCCGCTAATGCGACCACCAAAAAGGGGCATAATTCTGGGTGGCAGAGGCAGGTGGTAGCTTAATGCAGGACGAAAGTTATGCAGAAAGCTCCTATAGGAGCTTTCTGCATAACTTTCGTCCTGCATTAAGCAACCACCTGCTTCAAACGACGCCAGTGGTTGTTTATTAAGTGGTCGCATTAGCGGGGTTTCACTGTACATGGTAATAGTACATGGACACAGCAACTTGTGGCAGAAACTGTAGAATAATATCAATATTACATATATATTATAAGCAAACAGAGGAGACCCTGATCAGACGGCTCTTACAGGTCCTGGATCTGTCTGATCTGGGTCTACTTTGTTTGCAAAGGCATATAAAGACATACTTATAGAGTAAAGGGTTAAAAAACAATGGAGAAAATTCACATTAAAGAATTTGTAGCAGACAACACATTTTGCAGCCAATAATTAATAAATGCGTGCCAAGAGATGCTAGAGCTGTCATAGTATTGGCACATCAATAATGACATACATGTATAGTAAAACCCCTCTAAACCAGATGTTAGATTTAGTATAAATATTGGCCTTGGAGACAGGTGCCAGGCAGCTTACTGCAGGGTGAAAGTCATGCAGAAAGCTCCTCTAGGAGCTTTCTGCATGACTTTCACCCTGCATTAAGCAGCCACCTGCCTAAAAGTATCTAAATTCTTCTCTACTAGAATTCCTGTTTAGAGGAGTTTTACGACATATACCAAGGTAATAACAGCCTGGTCTCAATTGTCCATATACTGTAGTATGAATAAACATTCTCTCAAATATGAAACCTACATCCCAAGGTATCTCATTAATTAACCCTTTAGCTCATGAATATTCATGTAAGAAATAATGAAATGGTGAACTTTGATTAGCTGAATTTTTCTGATGGCATTGTAAACAAGGACATTTTTGGCATTATGGCAGATGGTGTAGAATCGGACCTGTATTAGTTCATTAACCCTTTCCCTCATATAAACGTGTTTTCACGCATTTGCAAACAGTAGACCAGATCAGACGGCTCCTAGAGCAGGGTCTACTCTGTTTGCTAATAGAATTTTAAAGATCTGTGTCTTTACTTTCTAAAATGGCTACAATGTTCCACTTTCCATATTTCGTTATAACTATTTTGGCCATGAATATGCAGTAGGTACTGAAAAATGAAATAAACATAGAACAGGGAAAGGGTTAAGCATACAGAGTAGACCCTGATCAGGCCCTTAAGGATCTGTTTGATCAGGGTTTATACTATTTGCCACTCATTCAATCTCCTATGTAAAGTTCCATAATCAAATTGACTTTTTCAGCTATACAAACTGGTGGAGAGGGTGGGGAAATAGGATGTCCTAATACTTAACCCTTTCCTTCATTTAAATGTCTTTTCATGCTTTTGCAACAGAGTAGATCCAGATCAGACAGCTGCTGTAGCAGATCAGTCAGTTCTGGTTATGAAATTTTTATTGATCTGACTCTCAAGTTTCTACTGACACTAAACTATACTGTGTACATATGCTATTATTTCAATTCGGCTAATAAATGTTCATGATGCGATTATTTCAAAAATGAATATTCAACAGGGAAAGGGCTAATTAGTAATTAGGGAGGAATGCATTTTGCCCTGCTGGTTCTCATTTGGCAAAAGACCACCAGAAAAGGAGCTTGTTAATTTTTTGTAGACCTTGATTATTTGCTGCATTTGAATTTTACTTCTGAACAGATTCTACCCAGTTTTCATTGCAAACTGTAGATATTGATAAGGTGGTTGATCTGCATCTAAAATAATTGTTATAGACAAAGAGACAGATGAAAGAGAAGCGATCCCAATGTGTCATCCTGACAAACACAGGTATCAGCATATTTATAAACAGCAATTAATCAATTAACATTTTGCACGCTGAGTAATTGTTGTCTGCAAAATTTGCTGCCTGCAACATATTCTAAGAGTGTCAAACAGTCTACACCCTGATGAGAAACCAATTAATACGGTGACAATCCGGCATCTCATCTGGATCCAAAGTGCTTGTATAGGTTATCATTAGTAAAGAAACAGATCAGCAAACAGAGCAGATCCTGATCAGAAGGCTCCTATAGGAAGCTTCTGATCTGGGTCTACTCTGTTTGCAGATGAGTGAAAAGGCATTTATATGAAGGAAAGGAGTAAAATAATGTAGTTTTGACTAAACAAAAAACTTGTAAGGTTGAATTCCAACTGTGTGATCTTTTTCAGGGTATTGGAATACAACGACAAAAAATTGTGATAATTTCTCCACCAAGCTGTTGTGAAAAAAAGTGGGAGGAGGATTGTATTAAGAATGGTATGTCAGTGTTTCTTGAAGTTGTTGTTTGTTTGCATACAGATTCAGAGTGATAGATACAAGTATGAAACTGCCATTTCTCCTCGAAACCCTATGTATTGACCACCCTTTACAAATATAATGTATCTTTTTGTGATGAATCAAAAGAGTGGTTTCAACATAGGGGTTGGGGGATAAAAAAGGGGCTGTTCTTAACCCATCACCTCAGGCTATTTTTAGACCCAACCTTTTTGAATAAATCTACTGAAAAGGAGCATTTTAAAACTAGAAAAAGAGAAAGCTATGGAGCAAATGCTCTATTTATCAAAATGGCTTCAAAAAGTGACTTACCGAGGCATCAAAAGGCATCAGTATGAGGATATGGGTTAAAACAAGGTTTAAATTATGCATTTTTTATCTACATACATATATAATGTGGATGAGGTGATGAGAATCTCTATATCATATCAAGACTGAAAATCTTTTACTTTCATACCATGTTTTGAAAGTAAGACCAAATTGTATTAAGATAACAATTAGAGTGCTACCAAATGTAATGTTGAGTACAGGAAAAATGTATAGACTATAGAATCTGTTAGTCATACTGTGACAGGTGTGTATCATCAGTTTTATATTAAACATCACATTATTTGATATCCATTCAGAAGATTCAGGATTGGAACAGTTCTACTTCTTCTTTCAACCCTTTCCCTGTTCTATATTTATTGCAAATTTCCATACCTACTGAATATTCATGGACAAAATAGTTATAACAAAATATGATAGGTGGAAAATTGTAGCCGTTTTAGAAAGTAAAAAAAACAGATCTTTGAAATTCCATTAGCAAACAGAGCAGAACCTGATCAGACGGCCCCTATAGGAAAACATGTTTATATGAAGGAAAGGATTAATAAATTTATGTTATGCATTTACAAATGGTGTAGACCAAATCAGAAATAATGTAGATCTGATTTTACATGTTTTTTCTTCTTTAAATATTTCTTTGTTCATATGCCACTATAAAAACTTAAATGTCAGTAATATTCATGATGTTATTGTTTCTTCTGTGAATAAACATGAAGCAAAGGGTTAAAAACAGTAAGAATATATGCAGATACTGCCTGGACATGTTGCTTGCAGTGATGACCCTTGCATTGAATTTATTTTACAGTGGTGTGACATAAACTTGTATAGTTGAATTTTAGGCAGAGACTTTGGAAAATACAACGATGCAACAAAAGAATACGCAAAAGTGTGCATGGAGGTGGCATCTGAAGTTGGCACGGAAGCTGTTGATCTGTATACGGCCATGATGAATCAGAAGGTATGTTTATCTAAAATCCGTAACACTTACTTAATGAATATTCATGAAAGACTGCCCTTTATGAAGATTGATATATTCAATCCTTGAATTAAATGTATTAGATAAGGAAATTTATTTTTTTAACCCTTTCCCTCATATTGACGCCTTTTGACGCCTCTGCAAAAGTCACCTGTTGAAAAACCATTGTGATAAATAGAGCATTTGCTCCTATAGGAGCAAACGCTCTATTTATCACACTGGTTTTAAACTACAAAAATCTGAAATTTTCCTATTCTCCAATACTCCTTTTCGGTAGATTTACTCCAAGAGGTTTGATCTAAAAATAGCCTATGAGGTAATGGGTTAATAGCACAACAGTAGAGAACATAATTATAACCAAATAGATGAATCTGGGTTTACTCTGTTTGAAATGGCATAAAAATGTGGGATTAATAAGTAACGGTAAATTCCGTTGAATGCGAAAATGAGTTTATTATCATGTGCAAACTGTACATTCAGATCAGAGGGCTCCTGAGAGAGCCCTCTGATCAGGATCTGCACAATTTGTCATTGAAAATCCTATAAAAAATTATAATTTCATACAGACTGGCCTTTTCCATTATGCAATGACTGACAATTCAACTTTAGAATTTCAGCATTCATCAAGTTAACCGAGACATTGACAGTACTCCGTATAGACCAAGATACAAGAGGAACCTTCTGATCAGGATGTGCACTATTCATCCTTGAAAATCCTCTAGCAGATTTAATCCTTCCATACTGAATGAATTGATGAGCTATTTGACTTTGAATATTCAGCATCCCGTAAGGGATCCTCTGATCTGATCTACACTATTGGCAAATGCTTGTACACTTGGTTCCCGCATTCAAAGGGTTAACCCATTCCCTCATATTGATGCCTTTTGATGCCTCTGTAAAAGTCACTTTTTGAAACCATTGTAATAAATTAAATCATTGTGATAAATAGAGCATTTGCTCCTATAGAAGCAAATGCTCTATTTATCACAATGGTTTAAAAACTACACAATTCTACAATTTTCTTTTTCTCTAGTAAGTTCTCCTTTTTGGCAGATTTATCCGAAGAGGTTGGGGATTAAAATAGCCTATGAGGTAATGGGTCTAAAATAGCCTATGAGGGAATGGGTCTAAAATAGCCTATGAGGGAATGGGTCTAAAATAGCCTATGAGGGAATGGGTCTAAAATAGCCTATGAGGGAATGGGTTAAAATATAATGGACTATTACACTTTGAAAATTTTGCTTTCAAGGGATTAAAGATTTCTAGTTTTGTTATTTTACCACATTTATTTACCATATTATTGTCTCTTCAGAACTGGGAAGAGATGCTGAATGATGGTCTTCACCTGTCTACACTGGGGTCTGAATTCTTGTTTGAACAGCTGAAGCCATTTGTAGACAAGCTTACATCAGACTGCTCCTTCCAGTTTCCCTACTGGGCAGACATTGACAACGATAACCCTCATGCCTTGCTAGACAAATACTAAGCATAGGGGGTCATGTGATGAAAGTTTGTTTCATCATACTGACTCTTTTAATGTTAGAAGTCGGGGTTTTTTCAGGGATCGTTTTCTATGGTCAACCACTTAATTCTTTCCACTGTATGTAATAGTTTATGACCTTGATTGTGCAAGGGACATCAGTGATAAAGATTCATCTTTTTGCATCCTTGATAAACAGTTTTGATTCAGAAGGATGCCAACTAATGAATTGACTTCATTTTGGAAAATAAAATTAACCCTTTTGGCTTTACCTTAAATAAATACCTTTTCACGCCTTAACAAATAGGGTAGGCCAAGATCAGATAGTTTCTGTAGGAGCCATTTGATCAGAGTGTAATCTGTTCAGCTTATAAGTACATATATCATGATGCAATTATTTCTTACATGATTAATGAACAGGTAAATGGTGAAAAGGCAACCAATATGGTTTCAACCTTTTACTCCATGAATATTCATGTAAGAAATAGTGACATCATGAATATTGATTAGATTATTTTGTAATTATGGCACATAAATACAGGTAACTTTGACTATGGCAGAAATTGAAGAATCAGATCTATATAAATAATTCCATAGGCAAACAGAGCAGACGCTGATCAGATGGCTCCATCAGTTTGCCAAGTCATAGAAAGGCATGTTTATGGAGTAAAGGGTTAAGATATGCAGACCCCTATCTGTGGGTTATACCTGTCCCTGTTTCCCCTAAGTATCCGGACACCCAAACTCTACTCTCTATGGATTTGTTAAATTGAATAAGTCAATTAAGCACCATTTTGAATAATTTAGATTAGAATGACATTGTAGCAAATATTGTAGACCCAGATCAAATTGATCCTTCAGGAGCAGTTTGATCTGGGTCTGCACTGTTTGCCTTTAATGGTTTGTCTGTCTGAAAACTTAGGGTGATTAGTGTACAGTAAAACCTGTGTTAAGCGGCCAGTCAAGGGAAGCGGCCAAATTGACCGCTTAAGCGAGGTGACCACTTAATCGAGGGGTGGATATTTTGGGAGATTTTTCTGTTTGGCCAGACAAACGCAAAATATATCTACATGAACTTTAATGCCTTATCCAAAACATTATGTATTTTATCCTTGTAAATACAGGTAAAATACAACATGTACAGTAAATTGCATGCACAAAAGAAAAAATAAACATCAGGCAGAATCATTCGACACATCCGGAAATACAAATGTACATGTCTACACTTCACTCGATTCTCTAACGTGAGGAACTTACATTTGGAAAAGGCGTGACTATTTTGTTTTGATGTTATCTCTTTTGATTCGGTAACGTGCAGACAAACTTCTCAACACCCCAATATTTGCATATTAACAGGTAAAGGAGTTGAAAGGATTATCAGGCCATTGATTATTATCTTGCCCTAAGGTCAAGGTCAACGCTTGGTTTATTTCGTTCACTTCCGACATAACGAAAAACACCGAAGCGCCAATCTATGCACTTTCTGGACACAACGGAAGTTTCCGAAGCGGTTACGATATTTCGATCGGCGATTTCCGTAATGTCGGAAAGTTACGATGCGCTGTCTCCATTTTGACATGTGTCAAAAGTTGGCTGTGTATTGGGTTTTCACACATTTCATTCTGGCCGCCAGGCTGTCTGCTGGCCGTCTAATGGGGTCGAAATATAGGGTTTGGGGTGAAATATGGTGGCCGCTGGCCGCGGAAGGAAGGTGACCATCTAAAACAAGTGCATTATAGACTGATTTTCGTCGGGAGGATTTCAAACTGACCGTTAAGACGAGGTGACCGTTCATTTAAGGTGACCGTTAGGTCAAGTTTTACTGTATATAAAAAAATTAAGATTTGCAGTTGATGCAAGTAAATACATACATATATGCAGTAGAACTTCTCTATAGTGACTCTTAATGAGTAAACATAAATGTATCGAAAGGCAGGTGGTTGCTTAATGCAGAATGAAAGTAATGTAGGAGCTTTCAGCATAATGTTCATCCTGCATTAACCCTTTCCCTGTTCTATAGTTATTCAATATTTCAATACCTACTGAATGTTCATGGACAAAATAGTTATATTGAAATATGGAAGATGGAACATTGTAACCATTTTAGAAAGTAAAGAATCAGATCTTTCAAATTTCACCAGCAAACAGAGCAGACCCTGATCAGACGGTTCCTCTAGGAGCCGTCTGATCTGGGTCTCCTCTGTTTGCAAATGTGTGAAAACACGTTTATATGAGGGAAAGGGTTAACCCTTACAGTGTGGGACATGAGCCACTGATGTCCTTTGCAAACAGTGTAGACCTAGATGAGAGGGCTCCTAGAGTAGCCCTCTCATCAGGGTCTGCACTGTTTGTCATGTTACAATTTCCTTTAGAAAGTCCCTAGATATTCACCGTAAGCTTGACCTGTTCGAAATTTTGGAATGTTCCTGAAGATCTTGAAGTAGTCATCTTTGGGTGGTTGTTGTAGATCATTTAAAGGAGCCATCTGATCTGGGTCTTCTCAGTTTGCAAATGTGTGAAAAGGTGTTTATATGAAGGAAAGAGATAAACTATGAGTAAAGGATGTATCCATTGCAAACAAATATGATACACCACATCGTATTGTAATTTATCATAGCATATCATAAGGGATATATATGATCTACCATATATTAAGATACATGTATACACAAAATATATGGATGTTGTAGAAACATACGATATGCAAACACACGATTTACGTTTGATATACATTATACAATGAATATATTCACACTACTTCAATGCATATATTATGCAAATTAAGCACACTAGGATCACAACATCATGCCATTCCATGAGTCAAACTGACTCAGGTTAATGTAACAAATGTTGTTTTAAAATCATGCGTTTGGATGATACATATTCTTTTTGCCAAATTGAAATCATTCAATACATTGTATTAAAACATTATTCACATATTGATATTATTGGTTGATCTGAATTAGTTTCTGGTATACCTAGTTCCAATTATTTCATGGCCATATTAATTTTGGTAGTTTTTCAGATTATGAAGTTTGAATTTTCTGGATGATGTCATTCTTGCAATGCACTGAATATCGACTTGATATATTTGTAGTATTGAATTTATTGAACATATTTATAAAGACGATCTTGTTCACCAAATGCTTACATGATATAATATTTTCAAAATCATTCAATAGATTCATTACTATTTTAAACAGACCCTCATTCAATACCTTGTATCTTCTATATACAGCCTTTTTACCCCCAAGGATGTATAATATTGTCCTTAACCCTTTACCTGATGAATAATCATGTAAGATAATTGTAAAAATAATCATTACCCATACAGTAAAACCTCTCTATAACGGCCAATAAATTGTGTTAATTAGTTGGTATTTAGGGCAGGTGGCTGTTTAAAGTGAGGTGAAAGTAAAACAGAACACTCCTATAGGAGCATTCTGTTTTACTTTCACGTTGCTTTAAGCAGCCACCTGTCTTTAACTCAAAATACTTGATGTAATTTGGTGGCCTTTATAGAGAGGTTTTACTGTACAAGTATTTGAATTTCTATAATGGCATTTTGAATAAGGGATGTTTATTACCTTGACAGAAACTGTAGAATCAGATCTTTATTATTCTATTAGTAAACAGAGATGACTGATCATGCTATAGCAGTCTGATCTGGGTCTTCTCTGTTTGCAAAGAGGCCAGAAGGTGTCTCTATCAGGTAAAGGATTGATAGGCAACTGCTTTTATTTTTACAAGCATTTTTAAAATATGTTATCTTGTTATATGTACTAGGGCATATACTCTGTAACTCATGCAAGATTTGTTCTATGTCAAAAGTCCACTTTAACCCTTTCCTCCACGTGCTTTAAAGGGAATTTGTTTATGAATGACATGGTTTGGAAGTCTGGAAAAATGGGATAAAATTGAAGTTTGTTTAATGAAAAGTTATAGGGTATGGAAATGAATTATTAATACAGTAGAATCACTCTAAACTGAAATTTTAGTACAGTAGAATTTACTTTATGAATATTCATGCAAGAGATTACATATTTTATAATGTTAATGACCACATGATGTTTTGGCTATGGTAGAAACTGTAGTACCAGATCTATATGATTTCATAATCAAACAGTAGATCCTGATAAGGTGGCTCAAAACAGGAGACATTTGATCTGGGTGTATTTTGTTTGCAAGGCATAAATATGCTTAAAGTAAAACCTCTCTACAACAGCCACTAAATTACATTAAGTATTTGTGTTAAAGGCAGGTGGCTGTTTAAGCAAGGTGAAAGTAAAGCAGAACGCTCCTATAGGAGCGTTCTGTTTTACTTTCACCTTGCTTTAAGCAGTCACCTGCCCTAGATACTAACTAATTAACACAATTAAGTGGCTGTTATAGAGAGGTTTTACTGTATCTGTGGAGTAAAGGGTAAATGAAGTCATGTGATTCAAAACTCTCTGGTAGATTATACGTAGTATATTTTCACTGTTGTAATTTGCTCAAGTGTTATATATCTCTCTGTGATTTAGTTCTGAATTAGGGTCTATGCATGTTACAGAGTTCTATCAGTTGTTACTACCACAGCGAATAAAGCATCATACTCACTTCACTTGTTGTATCATTCTTGAATAGGTACAGTAGACCCGGTCTAAAATGACCATGGATCGATTTGAGTCTTAACCCATTTCCCTCATACTGACGCCTTTTGACGCCTCTGTAAAAGTCACTTTTTGAAACCATTGTGATCAATAGAACAATGTTTTCAGAACTACACAATGCTAAAATTTTCCTTTCTCTAATAAATGCTCCTTTTTGGTAGATTTAATCAAAGAGGTTGGATCTAAAAATAGCCTATGAGGTAATGGATTAAAGAAAGGAGATGGTTGCTGCATGCAGGTCGAAAGTAATGCAGAAAACACCTGGCATGATTACAGGTTAAAGTAATAAAGAAAGTTTCAACCTGTATGAAGTTACCAGCAGTCTGCCCTAACCCATGCTCTCATACTCACGCCTTCATATGCCTCTGTAACCCATTCCCTCATATTGACACCTCTGTAACCCATTTCCTCATATTGACACCTCTGTAACCCATTTCCTCATATTGACAAATTTTGACAGCTCTTTAACCCATTCTTGATGTCTCTTTAACCCATTCCCTGATATTGACACCTCTGTAACCGATTCCCTCATGTTGACAGCTCTTTAACCTATTCCTGATGGCTCTTTTACCCATTCCTCATATTGACAAATTTTAATCCATTCTCTCCTATTGATGCCTTTTGACACCTCTGAAAGAGTCTCTTTTTGAATTAGGAAAAACTTGGATAGTACAGACCAAGATCAAAATGCTCCTGAAGATGTTTGATCAGGTGCTCCATTATTTGCTACTATTTAAGTCTACCAGTAATTTAAACTTATCAAAATGGTGCCAGTTTAACTTGTTCAGCTTTTACAAACCTATGGTATCCAAATACTTAGGATAATTAGGATATAATTCCTAATTACTCCCCTTACTAGAACTCTGCTTCCAGGTTCTACAAACAGTGTAGATTAAGAATAGTACGGTCTAGGTTATTTGACATTTAACCCTATTTGTAGTCCCATACTCTCATCACACTTAACCCTTTCCTTGTTCTCTGTTTATTTCTCCAAATTTCAATACCTGAATATTCATGGATGGAATATGGAAGGTGGAACATTGTAGCCATTTAGAAAGTAAAGAAAGAGATCCATCAAATTCTAATAGCAAACAGAGCAGACCCTGATCAGACGGCTCCTATAGGAGCCGTCTGATCTGGGTCTACTCTGTTTGCAAATGCTTGAGAAGGCATTTAAATAAAGGAAAGGGTTAAGTATTCAGAAACCTAATCTCCACTCTCGACTCATTTGTAATAGGCCAATCTGGTACTATTTTGATAACTTAAAATATACTGACATAGTAGCAAATAGTGTAGACCCTGATCAGTGTGCTCCTGAAGGAGGATTTTTATATGGATCTGCACTATTTGCAAAAGTTTGTCAATCCAAATTGTTAGGGTATTTAGTTGTTTCAATATGACACACAACAGACCATGATCAGACACTACGTCACTCAAAACACTCAAGACAAGTTTAGCTTCTCTTTTTTTCTATAAAAAAGTGAAGGTATTTCCACAGCCTTGGTAGCATTGTTGTTTAGATATCACAGGGTTGGCACAAACCAGAGGAAGCAAAATTCCCTGACATAATTTCAAATTTCCCTGATGCGTTAAATTGTGCCATTTGGTCTTTCTATCATAATTTATGCAATAATTTGAAGAAGTTCAAAATATATGGCCTTGAATCTCATTTTTTTTTTTCAAATGTTCCTGACAACTCCCTGGCATTTGCCTATATTTTAAAATTTCCCTGACAGTTCTCAAAATTCCCTGACCTTGAAATTTTTTTTTATCAAATTTCCCTAACTTTTCCCTTACATGTGGCTACCCTGCATCAGCTATCTGTATTGAGCTTCATCATCATAAGGACTACAGTATCGCCCTTCACAACACCAATTTTTGCAGGAGCGAATGATGGCATTAGCTTGCCCTGCTCATTTCTTTTCAATTTGCTCAAATTTATCTTTGGACTTCTATTTATGGTATATCTATAATGAATGATATGCTGAAGATGTTAATGAGAGTATCATACTAAAAACAGAAACCCTTTTGTGAATTTCAATAGATTTATTTCAGATCGAGTACATTTGTATAAGGCAGTGCAATAAGTTGTTCGTGAACAAATGTTGTTTTTTTTATCTTGTTCACTGCTTCTCTCTCTTTGATAAAATTCTTACGTATATTTATAACATTCTCAAATTCCAAAGTTGACAACTGCATAAAAAATGACACAAAATTGTACATTGTATACATGTACTTTTTACCCATTTCTGAGTGATAATCAAATTTTAACTTTGGGAGTAAGCAAGAACTTGCCTGCTATGACCTTTGGAAAATAATTTGTGATGGAAACAGGGCATACCCCGACTCCCTCTAGTCTGGGTCTTCACTGTTTGCCTATATTTCTATATTAGCCCCTTACTCCATGATTATTCCTGTAACAAATAATAGCATGCATATTAATTTGCTGAAATTTTGGCCATGGCAGCAACTGTTGAATCAGAACTATATCATTCCATAAGAAAACAGTAGACCCTGATCCTACGGCTTCTACAGGAGCAATTTGATCTGGATACACTCTGTGAGGGTGTTGACCCTTTCCCTCATATGAATGCCTTTTCACGCCTTTGCAAACAGAGTAGACCCAGATCAGATGGCTCCTGTAGGAGGCATCTGCTATGTATGCTCTGTTTACTTATAATATAATATAGTTATCTACAGTTTCTGCTATGGCCAAAACTTGCTGTGTTCATGTATCTAGATAAAAATTAATTTAATTTATATCCAAGATGTAATTATTTCTTACATGAATATTCATAGAGTAAAGGGTTAATAGATTATCACATTTGCAGCTAGATCTAGCATGCAAAGGGTTAAGCAGAGCAATTCTGGATATCAATAACCAAAGGAACTCGCTAATGGCTAATTTATGGTAGATTTACACAAGAAATTGTATATGTCATACAAGTAAATACAACTGGTAAAATAAGTATCACAGATATAACAAATAGTCTTAGCATTCCATTCATCAGGTACACTGTATACATTTACAAAAGAATTGATTTATTTCATTGTCAGATTTAGCATTTTTGTCTTTCACACATGTAGATTTCCTTTCAAACATAAACATTAATAGATGTAACAACATAACTTAATGGACTACTTTATTGCAATTTTTGCAATCACATTAGGTCCAGTGGAGCCACTCGGATGGGCATTTGGTCAGTATTTCAAACTACACAAGCATTTTTATAATTGTTTTTTGATAGAAATGGAAAAGTTATTAGCATACGTGTACCAAAATATTTTTTCCTAATGGCATTTGCTAAGAGTGCCAAAGGTTAAACCACAGTCTTGTGTAATTGAGAAAATTGTGATCATTTACAGTTTGCGAATGCAAGCTACATATTCTGTCACTATAAAAAAAATTCCGTAAATCTGACAACTTGAATCCCATAGAAACGCCGAGTTACTGTCTCAGGATGCAAACTCAATTTGTAAAGATGATGGGCCTGTAGAATTCATAGAGTTTCAGTCTGTTTGCCAAAGCTAGTCTCTGCACTAGGACCAGATCCTAATGGTACAGTCACTTCCACCTGACACCATGTATTCTCCAGTTCTGTCAAATATCAGGCACTGCACAGCATCTTCATGACCAACAAGGGAGGTAATCTGAAAAAGATGTACATAGATACATGTATGACTGAAAGAAAGTGTGGTGAGGTAACACCTACTGAAACTGAAATGAGTTTAATCCTTCCCTTCATAAATATGCCTTTTAACCCTTTCCTTGTTCAATATGCATGTAAGAAATGATGAGATCATTGATTAATTTTCTGGAATAGCATATGGACCCAGAACATTAGGCCATGATCAGATGGCTTTTGATCTTGGTCTACTTAGTTTGCAAATGCATGAACATGCTTTTTTATGAAGGAAAGAGGTAACACCATTGCAAACAAAGTAGACCCAGATCAGATGGGTTGTGCAGGAGCTGTCTGATTGGGGTCTGCTCTAGTTTCTTATGAAATAATATACATGTAGTTCGGATTCTACAGTTGTTGCCATGGTCAAAAATCCAACTGCTAATGACGCTATAACTTAAAATTCATACATTCATTATTTCTTGATGAATATTCATGGAGTTAATCGTTAATAATTCTACTAAGCAGTAAAAACAACATTTAAGTGTATTCAAACACTATAGACCTATCATAACATTTTGCCGACGGCTTTGGATTGTAACTTGTAAAATGCAAAAACATCTTTGTCTAAAAATCAAGAAAGGGGATACCAGGAATCTATTTTAATCAACAAGGAAAACGCTGTACTGTCCTAGTTATTAAAACTAGAAGTCAAACAATGGCTGGTTCAAAGGATGAATTGATTTTATTAATCAATAGCAGGTCTGATCAATACCAATCATGATGCACTGATGCTATCTATTAACAGCTCATTTCCTATCACAAAAGGATAACAAAATATTTAACTTGAACAATAATTGACTGGATGAACAATGATTGTTTTTCTTTAACCCTTTACTCCCTGAATATTCATTAGATCAATTGATATTATCACAAATGGAGACAGTAATGTTAGGCCATTGCAGAAACTGTAGAATCATATCTATAACATAACCAAACAGAGCAGACACTGATCAGATGGCTCCTACAGGAGCCATCAGATCTGGATCTACTGTGTTTGCAAAGGCATAGAAATGCATATTTATGGAGTAAAGGTTTTAACAATTAATCCTATTTATGCTAAGTGTGATCAGACTGGCTTTTGCCAACAGTTTGGATCAAGATGAGACGCCAATTAACCAGGTATCTCATCAGGAACGGTCTTGTACTCCATCAGAAGTTTATGAAATGCTAGAGGCCAAAACTAAACTTTAAATTAAGTAGATATTACTCCTAGTCAGAGTTTGAGCAGATTTATGGGTTTACTGCATAATAAGGATGAGTCTTGAAGTACAGCCATGTCACCAGTAATAGACCTCTGTTTAACCCATTCCCTCATATTGACGCTCTTTGATGCCTCTGTAAAAGTCACTTTTTGAAACCATTGATAAATTAGAGTGTTTGCTCTTTAGGAGCAAATGCTCTATTTATCACAATGATTTTAAAACTACAAAATTCTCAAATTTTCCTTTTCTCTAGTTAATGCTCGTTTTGGTAGATTTATTCAAAGAGGTTGGATCTAAAAATAGCCTATGAGGGAATGGGTTAAACATTTTCATACATCAACCACGAATCCACAATTAATATAAGCACCTGGAAGACCCTTCTTATCAGGGTCCGCACTGTTTAGTCATTCAAATTTTTGCAAATTAACCCATTCCCTCATAGGCTATTTTTAGATCCAACCACTTTGAATAAATATACCGAAAGGAGCATTAACTAGAGAAAAGGAAAATTTTAGAAATTTGTAGTTTGAAACCATTGTGATACATAGAGCTTTTGATTCTATAGGAGCAAAAAATTAATTAATGCTCTATTTATCACAATGGTTTCAAGAAGTGACTATTACAGAGGCGCAGAAAGCCGTATTTATGGAGGAAAGGGTTAAGTCCTTTCATAATGAATGGACACTTATGGGTCATTCCACTTTGAATATTCAACATTGAAAGGGTTAATTATTTCTCTCAATCAAACTTTTAGCCCTTTAAACTTTGGTCTGCATACATAATGTCCTGATTCAAGTGTCAATATATGTTTTCTTCCCATAGGGTATTTCCTGATGGATTTTTGACCCTTTTCAGTTTTCATATGAACCCTTTTTACGCCTTTGCAAACAGAGTACACCCAGATCAGACGACTCCTATACATGCCGTCCGACAAGAGGCATTTCTGTTTGCTTAAGAAAATGATAAAGATCTGATCCTACAGTACTTTTAACCAGCCAAACATTCTCATGAAACATTTACCTTACGAAAATTAAGTTAATAAACATTCATGCAGTAAAACATTTCTGCATGATAAATGTTCATTAGGGAAAGAGTTAATGTTGGAAGCCAGTGCTTGCTATGTTTGCAAAGGAAAATCTTATCCTTCAAACTTCTCCCTGCAATATGAATGAACTGGACAATAAAGAGCAAAAGAAGAGTCAACTGACTCAGTGAGTATCAAAGGGTGACTGTGACTACTGACTACAATGTATGATTAATGAACATATAATTGACAGCCTGACAATGAAGAATGATTAGCTTTAACTTGCTGAGCAAATTCCTGTCAACAGAAAATTCCATTTATATCAAATGCTTAACCCTTAAAATGCTGAATTTTCAAATGGACTATTGGAAAATTCAAACAGTTCAAGCTCATGGTGAATACTTAGATCTAAAGATTTTCTTAAAGAAAAGTGTAACATGACAAACAGTGCAGATCCTGATGAGAGAGCTCCTATATTGTAGACATTTTAGAAACTAAACAAATTGATCCATTAGCAAACAGAGCAGACCCTGATCAGACAGTTCCTACAGAAGTCACCTGATCTGGGGCTACTCTGTTTGCAAAGGTGTGTACTTTAAGGTGTTTACATGAAGGAAAGGGGTTAACCCATAGCCTGTTAATCCTTTACTTCATGAATATTCATGTGAGAAATATTGACATCATGAATAATAATTAAATTAATTTCTAATATATGGCACATGAACACTGGAATTTTCAGCTATGGTAGGAACAGCTAGCAGATTAGTATCTATATTATTTCATGATCAAACAGAGCAGACCCTGATCAGACAGCTCCTATAGGAGCCATCTGGTCTGGGTCTACTCTGTTTGCAAATGTGTAGAAAGGCATATTTAGTGAGTAAAGGGTTAAATAAAAATCATGTCGGCTCAAACTCTGCTACAGTGTTGTCTTACTTCTGATTTGTTAATCCTTTCCCTCATATAAGCACATTTTGATGCATCTGCAAACAGAGTAGACCCAGATCAGACAACTCTTATAGGAGTCGTCTGATCAGGGTCTGCTCTGTTTGCTTATGGTGTAACATAGATATGATTCTACAGCTTCTCCCAGAGCCAAAATGTCCTGTGTTAATATGCCATTATAAAAAATTAATCTTATTAATATTCATGACATCATTATTTCCTACATGAATATTCATCAGGGAAAGGGTTAATTTTTTAAGGAACTACTGACAGAGTGCCAAACAGTTTGGATTCCGATTTATTTGGCATCTCATCTGGATTCATATTGTTTGCAAATTCCAGTCAGGTCCAGCTTAGTAGGTGAGGGATTAAAATCAATACTTGTTTCTAATTCTGATTATGGTGTAACAGGAACTACTGGTAGTAATTACTAGGATATGCATACTGCTATGTAATTAAATTTTACATGACAGTGACATAACAATTGAAAGATGAATGAACCCTTATCTTCATGATCGCAATGTGACTTATTTGCAAACAGCTTGAATCCAGATAAAACACCAAGTAAATCAATGTCTTATCAGGCAAGCTGTTTAACACTCAGACGATAGTTTGTCAGTAGCTTAAGGTATCAGCAGTACAGGTTGTTGCTTAATACAGGGCAAAAGTAATGCAGAAAGCCCCTATAGGAGCTTTCTGTACTACTTTGACCTGCATTAAGCTACCATCTGCCTCACAAACCCATAATTATACATCTTTTTGATGGTCTCTTAATACAGGTTCTACTGTACGTAAAATTACAGCAGATATGGGTTTTTTTTTCAGAAGGACAAGGGTTAACCCTTTCCTCCATAAATACGCCTTTCTATGCCACCTGTTAAAAACCATTGTGATAAATACAGCATTTGCTCCTATTGGAGCAAATGCTCTATTTATCACAATGGTTTCAAACTATAAAATTCTAAAATTTTCCTTTTCTCTAGTTAATGCTCCTTTTCGGTAGATTCATTCAAAGTGGTTGGTCTAAAAATAGCCCATGGAGGAATGGGTTAAAATAACAAGAGCACCGCAAGCAGATGCCAAGGCTCATCTGTCATCATTGTCAAGATGAACATGCATACCAAAAATGAAGGTTGTCAATGAAAAATTTAAGAAGTTATGGTCAATGTTAAGATTTCGGACGACGATGACAACGCAGCGCCGGAGTTACGACAATAGCTCGTGATTTCTTCGAAACAGACGAGCTAAAAATGAAACATTATCTGTTGTGTACATTATGTTCATGTACACATGAGTTCAGGAAGGTTGTGTTGAAATGTGCTTTAACCCTTTATCTGATATAAATGCCTTTTCATACCTTTGCAAACAGAGTAGACCCGGTTGAGTTGGCTCCTATAGGAGCCATCTAATCTGGGTCTACTCTGTTTGCAAATGTACGAAAAGGTGCTTACATGAAGGAAAGGGTTAAAGTGGTTAGCCTTATGTTCATGATACTTACCCTGCCATTGGCCACTTCATACATTTTGATGGTGCTGTCATTACTAGCCACAGCTAGGACTTGACCTGAAACAAAGATATACAATACAGTCAGATTTGTATCTATACCACTTCCATAAAGTACCTTTTAAATTTCCCTGAATATTCAGTCAGGCAATCTTTAGCAAACAGAGTAGACTCAGACCAGACAGCTCATATAGGAGCCGTCTGATAAGGGTTTGCTTATGAAATAATATACAGTTTCTGCCATGGTCAAAGAGTCTTGTATTCATGTTCCATTATAAAAATTAAACTAATATTCATGATGTCATTATTTCTTACATGCATATTCATGGAGTTAAGGGTTATTCACCATTACAAACCTATAGGGAGGGATGTCACAATATTTTTAAGAGTATTCAATACTGGAATCCATTTCAGTAAATATTGTCAATGTTACTTTTAGTTAGATACAAAAACGTTTCATGCCTATAGAAATGAATCAGTCTGAGTTAATAGCTATCGAGTTTGTGTCAAGACTCAGAAATGGTTGCTTGGTTGCCAGGTTCTATAATTCTGGTAGAATCATGGTTAAAGGAAAATGGACAGCTGGAGATAAAGTGTTAAAATGCAAAATTACACTATGCAATGGCATGAAAAGGTGTCTCTATCAGGTAAAAGGTTAACCCTGTCACCAGTAAAAAGGTCTCTTTGCAATTCTGTAAGTATTCATATTGTTGCATTTCTTTTCAAAAAACAGATTGGGTCCAGATAAGACACCAAATACATAATCTTATCTGGATCCAAACTTTCTGCAAAGGTCATCACAAATTGGTCCATAGTGTTGAAAAAGTTGATAACTTTTATGTCATTACCTGTAGGGTCGAAGGCAACCCTGTTGGCTGGATGTTGTCCACAGTCCACACTGACCATTGGGGCTCCTTGTCTCACGTCCCACAGCTTAACATTGCCATAAGAATCACAGGAGGCCACAGTGTCACCCTGAAAGTTATACAGAGAATTATGAAGCTGCAATGGTCAGATGGCAGACAGATGTTCAGATAGAAGGACAAACCTACGGTCACCCTCACCTGGCCTAAAAATGTTTTAAAGCTGAATGATTTACAGAGTAATAATTATGAATAAACAGGTAGCGACAACATTTTACAGATAAATTGACACATAATTGCATGAAATAAATCCGAACTTTGTCATTGGAATACAAGTTATTCACATACAGTAAAAACCTGTGTTTGGCAATCTTTAGGAAGAAATCAATTTATGAGCATTTAAAGCAGATTGTAATTTAATGCAGGACAAATGGTATGCAGAAAGTTCCCATTGGAGCATTCTGCACCACTTTTGTTCTACATTGAGCAGCCATCTGCTTTTAACCCTTTCCTCCATAAATACGCCTTAATTTCTTCGCCTCTGTAAAAGCCACTTCTTGAAACCATTGTGATAAATAGAGCATTTGCTCCATAGGAGCAAATGCTCTATTTATCACAATGGTTTCAAAATTACACAATGCTAACATTTTCCTGTTCTCTAGTAAATGCTCCTTTTGGGTAGATTTATTCAAAGAGGTTGCATCTAAAACAGCCTATGGGGGAATGGGTTAAAGACTCCCATAATTATTATTCAAATGATCACTTTAGAAAAGTTTTACTGTATTTGTATCTTCTCAAACACTTACCTTAAGATTAAATGTTGCATAGTTGACAGAATGCAGATGTCCATAAAATGTCTGTGCACACAGACCCTAAAAGAGAAAGAAAGGAAAAACTGTTGATATATCAATTTGTATTACACAAGATGCTAATCAGGAAGATCAGCTCTGAAATAATTTGCTATACATCCATGACTATCATGCTACTGTACACCAGGGTGAGCATAACTATGTCATTATGATAAAAATTCTTAGAGTTTTAAATTTTCAATATGAATTGTGCAATTGAAACATATTTATTCATTTACGCTTGAAATTCCTCCTCATTTTCATGCAGTGCAGTAAAGTTTTTAAAGCTACATTTTGCTCTGATGATTTCTAATTTCTCAAATAATTTCATCGTGACAAAATAAAAAACCCAGTTCAATGAGTTAAAACATGGAAACCATATAATGTTACTTTCACTGTTTGAAATTTCCAAACAATCTGCAGATCTGAAAGAAAGTCTGAAGATCCATAAGATTTATACATATTTAAGAGATTTAGGAAATATCAAGAAAAATGGTAATCCAGGTACTAGGATCCGTCTGATCTGGGTCTACTCTGTTTGCAAATGCGTGAAAACACATTTATATGAGGGAAAGGGATAGATAAGAGGAAATAGAACAGTGGTAAAACAGCATTTGGGTTATCAAAGGGTTCTAACTCCAGAAATGTATGGAGCTATCAGACTGCCTACCAAACTCGTGTCAATATGTCTATAATGTGTATATAAACTTGTCGTCAAGTCCAGTGATAATTAGATGAAAGATATAACAGTGATAGAGAAGACTTTTTTGATAGACATCAGTGCTTCAAATGATTCCATAATGCAGTGTCACATAAAAAGTACAAGACTGAGAACAAAAATAGTGAAATAACAATTGGCAACAACATAGTCAACCTACAGTTCTGGCATCCCATAGTGACAAGGTTTTGTCAGCTGAGCATGTCAACAATGTGTTGGAGAATGGCAGGAACTCTATACTGTTGACAGAGTCTGTGTGGCCCCGCATTGTGTAACGGCAGCGGAGGCTGTTCAGATCCCACACCTTGGCAGTGTTATCCATGGAACAGCTAGCCAGGAAATCCCCACATGAATGCCAGCATACACACCATACTGTGGAAAAGAAGACATATTACAGCATGTTGAATCAACACTATTTTGACAAGGCAGTCTAAAAGACAGCTATATGCCTCGCCGAAATTGATGGTTAGAACACCTGACCTTCAAATGTGACATTGACCTTGAGCCGACATTACTGCCACATGTGTTCTGCACATCATCTCAATTTAGCTTACATTTGACTTAAATTTTATGAAAATCCTTCAAAGCGTTTAGAAGATATGGAGCGGACATGAAAATGTAACCTTGACCTTGAGCCAGCATGACTGCCACATGTGTTCTGCACGTTGTCTCAACTTGGTTTACATATTCATCCAAACAATAATGACATCATGAATATCAATTAACTCAAATTCTTATGATGGATTTATGAGCAGAAGACTTTTTATCATGACAGAAATTGTAGAATCAGATTTATATAATTTCATAAGCAAACAAAGTAGACCCTGATCATACAGCTCCTACAGGAGCTGTCTGATCTGGGTCTACTATGTTTGCAAAGGTGTTAAAAGGTGCATCTATGGAATAAAGCATTTAAGTTAACAATATATGGGCATTAATTCTTTTAACCATTTGCTTGATAATCTTGCCTTCTTATGCCTTTGCAAACAGACCCATATTGGACTGTCCTATAACAGTTGTCTTATCAGGGCCTGCTTCGTTTACTTATATGGTACATCTCTGATTCTCTACTGTTGCCCAGGCAATTAACTTCCTTGCATTATATTCTTAATACAATAATTAAATTACACAACTATTCATCATGTAAAGGGCTTGCCTACCTGCATGTGTGTGGTCAGTGAAGGTGTGGACACACTCAGCCTTGGAGAAGTCCCAGATCTTTACAGTCGTATCTCCACTGGAAGTAGCCAGTTTTGTTCCCCTACAATATAACACACATCATATTATAGTTAACCTGTCTATAAATAACACATTTTTTGTAAATATCTATAAACAATAATTGAAATATTTCAGTTTGAACCATTTTATATAGATTCAATTTTATTCCGTTTTTAAAGAATTCTAAAACACATCATGTATCTATACAAATTGCCTATACCTGCAAAACATTAAAATAAACACAGACAGATAATCACTTCTGATGTTATCAAGTTACCGCTTTACTCCATAAATACGCCTTTGCAGAATAGACCCAGGTCAGACAGCTCCTATAGGAGCCGTCTAATCAGGGTCTGTTCTGTTTGCTTACGAAATAATATAGATATAATTCTACAGTTTCTGTTAAACGTTCCTGTGTTCATGTGTCATTATAAAAAATAATGTTCATGATGTCATTATTTCTTATATGAATATTCATGGATTATAAGGTTAAGCACATGCCTTCAGTCTAAAAAAAAGCCTAAGAGGGAATGGGTTAAACAGCAGAGAATCAGATCTGCAAATTACAAATATATACAGTAAATCCTCTCTATAGCCGTCTCTAAATTGTGTTAATTAGTTGGTATTTAGGGCAGGTAGCCGCTTAAAGAAATGTGAAAGTAAATCAGAACGCTCCTATAGGAGCGTTCTGTTTTACTTTCACCTTGCTTTAAGCAGCCACCTGCATTTAACACAAAATACTTGATGTAATTTAGTGGCCGTTTTATAGAGAGGTTTAACTGTAAACCAATAGAACAGACCCGGATAAGATAGTTACTACAAGAACAGTCTGATTTAGGTCATCACTGTTAGGAAAGGTGTACAACTGCTGAGATTTGCAAGTAAAGGGTATGATAATATCTTGTGGCGCACAAGATTATTCCTAATAAAGATATGCATGCCTGAATACACGAATATGCACAAACATGCAACCACAATTGTTATAACCATGGTTTGATAAAAATAGAATCACTCACGATGGGTGGAAGTCACATTCAGACACCCAATCTGTGTGGCCCTCTCCAGTCATGATGATATCCCCACTAGGTATGGCCCACATCTTCCATGTGTTGTCGTCACTGCTTGTGGCCAGAATCTGCTTACGAGGATGCAAGGCTAACCTGAATAAACAAATTTATGGTTTGAATGAGATACATCAATTTTACTGCTGGCTAAGAGTTCTCTTTATTGTGTTATCAAAGTCTGGTCTTTTTTAATGTCCTAAGTTAATCATACATTAAAATTAAAAACCCTTTTGTAGTGTACATACAGTTTAAGAAGTACTGAAATAATTATACTTATAATTGTACAAATATACAAATTTAGGTTGTGGATCTTTCAAACAGATTTCATTTCTCATGACTGACTGTAAATCAGTCCTAGAAAGAATGAAGGACAGTAACAAACGGTAATTAACCCTTTACTCCATGAATATTCATGCAAGAAGTAATGACATCACAAATATTACTTGGCTGTACATCTAAGACAACTCATGAACACATGAATATTTAACCAACACAGAAAGTGTAAAATTAGATACATATCATGTCATAAACAAACAGAGCAGACCCTGTCACTCCTGTAGGAGCGATCTGTTCTGGGTCTGCTCTGTTTTGCAAACGCATAGAAAAGCGTATAGATTTATTAAGACTGGGTTAAGAAAGCAAACAGTCAGAAAGGCCCAGTGTCAGTTGTTTGGGATTAGCAGACATGTTTCTCTTACCCGCTGACAGGATGAGTGTGGGCCTGGAATGTGTTAGACAGCCGGAATCCTCCGGATCTTGCCAAGTGGCCTGAAGGCACCTTGGCCAGGCCCAGGTATGGATTAACTCCCTTGTCAGCAGGAAATTCAGAGTCCTGAAATACATAGCATATCTATATGTATGTTAACTTATAACAATGGCAATATTGATAATAACAGAATAAGAAATTCGATCAGAACATCTGATCTTAAAAATCATTCATATAGATATATCCTGTTTGAAAATCATTTATATTGAGATATCTTGTTTAAATATCGCTTACGTTCGGATATCTTTTGAAGTCTTTGGGATAATCCTGTACATCTCTGATGTCTCTTTCTGCCTCCAGCATTTTCTGTGTGGGGCCACAGCCATCAGCTTCCCTGGCTGGAATTCTTTCAACTAAAGGAAAAAATTGAACATTATAAAGAGAACTCAAACAGATATCACTTTAGGAGGGTATGAGTGTGCATTCTGGAGCTAATCAAAAGGCACTGTGCAAGAACAGTGTAATCTTTTATTTATGATGATGCCACTGAAAAATATACCTATACTACATGTATAACCCTTTACTTCATAAATACATCTTTTAGCACCTAGCTTTGCACACAGGGGAGGCCCAGATCAGGTGGTTCCTGTCTTAGCTGTCTGATCAGGGTCTGCTCTGTGTGCTTATGAAATTATACAGGTCCGATTATACACTTCCTGCCATGACCAACATTTCCTATGCTAATGTGCCATTAGAAATAAAATCAGCTATAAATTAATTTTCATGATGTCATTATTTTTACATGAATATTCATATAGGAAAGGATTAATAGGAACTCGGAGCTCTGTCACACAACCATTCAAACTGGGTGCACCATAAATCTACTAAATGTGATGTTTCTAACTGCTACTTAAGAAGAAAATCGATGGGTTTGATGTGCTAAATATCGAACATGAAAACAAACTTAACGGTGTTTTTATGACCGCTGTAAATATTAGCACCCTACTGGCAAACCAACCAAACTGATAACAACTAAGGGAAGTAACCAATCCGATTAACCAGATACAGATTTGTAACCGGTTAATCGCCATTTCGTAATCCACAATGGTTAACCGGGTAATCATTGCAGCACTAGAGCAGACCCTGATCAGAAAGCTCCTACAGGAGCCATTTGATATGAGTCTTTCCTGTTTGCAATGGTGCCAAAAATTATCTATATGAGGGAAAGGGTTAAGGAGGTTGAACTGTACAAACCAGGTTTGGCTGAGCCTCCCTTGAAGGATTCCATACTCTTGAGGGTGCTCTGTAGCCCTGTCACCTGACCCATGGCCCGGTCCCTCTCAAGCTTAGACAGCATCTTCTCCTTCATAGCTACCTCATACTTCTTCTTCAGCTGTTGTAGAGTGGGCTCATACTGGGCATAGTGGCGCTTCAGTCTGAAATTGGCAAAAATTCAATGTTAACCCCGTGAGCTTATGGAATTATACAGACCTGATTCTACAGATTTGGCTAGAACCAAACTTTCTTGTCCATTATAAATATTACACTGTTAGATTTATGACATCATAATTTCTTACATGAATATTCATAAAGTAAAGGGTTAAACATGATCAAGCAGGGTCTTGCACTGAAGTCTTCCCATATTTGGCATTTACTTGAAAGTCCCTATTAGATATATGTGCTTTAACATTATACTCCATATATAGATATAGCATCATTGCAAATAGAGTAGATCCAGATCAGGTTCCTGTAGGAGCTGCCTGATCATGATCTGCTCTGTTTTCATATGAAATAATATACATGTAGATCTGATTATAACGTTTTTGTCTTGGACAAAACTTTGTGTGTTCATATGCTATTAAAACAACTCATCTAATTAATATTCATTATGTCACTATTTCTTACGTGAATATTCATGAAGTAAAGGGTTAACTATGCAGGAAAGTATGGTACAGATGCACAACTAATAGACGGAACAGGCATCATACATGACATATAAATGCATTACTATTAATTAGCTGAATTCTTATAATGATACAGTAGAAACCCTCTAATGCGACCACTTAAAGAATAACCACAGCTGCCTTTATAAGAAGGTGGTTGCTAAATGCAGGACAAACGTAATGCAAAAAGCTCCTATAGGAGCTTTCTGCATTACTTTTGTCCTGCATTAAGCTACCACCTGCATCTAGCACCCAGAATAATACCTCTTTTAGGTGGTCACATTAGTGAGGTTTTACTGCACATGAATACTGTGAGGGTGTTTGGGCAATGAAGAAAACTTTAGATTCAGTTCTATGTAATTTCAAACACAAACAGTGCAGACTCTGATCAGACTGCTCTTACTGGAGCCATGTGATCTGAGTCTACTCTTTTTGCAAAGGTGTAAAAAGGTGACTCTATATAAAAGTAAAAGGTTAAATACATATAATTATCAAGCAAATACCTTTTGATATCATTTATCAGCTTGTTTTTCTCTTGGACTACTCTCTTGTGATGCATGCGGTGGTAGTCTCTCTCTTTGCGGAGCTTCACATAGGTGTCCTTTGTTTTCCTGCAATTTTCAAACATATTTGTTTACCAACCATATACAAATGAACAGTACATTTGTTAATAAAACAGTAATTTTTTTCTATAACCAATTCCAGCCAAACAGGTCAGGCCATGATTGGAGGATTCCTGAGGGAAGTTTCTGATCTTAATCTATGCTGTTCTAAGCTTTCAATTAGGTCAATGAGTGAAATTAATCAGTTAACCCTTCACTCAATAGATATGCCTCTATACCTTTGCAAACTGAGTAGAGGTAGATCACATGACTCCATTAGAGGTGTCTGAGAAGAATCTGATTTGTTTGCTTATATGTTACAACATTTACTAGATTCTTTACCGTTTGCCATGGCAATCAATGTCCTTATTCTTTATTTTGGATACAAAAATTAAATTAATCTATATTCATAATGAACAGTGTCTTTACTCATCAAAAGGCTCCTTGAAAAGATGCAGACCATTTCACAATCAAAAAGTTTCATTTGCTTCAAAGTTACAAACAGTATAGATTTTGCGCTAGTGATAATACATGTAAATAGTGAAGGTCAAGTACATGACTTATATGATGAAAGGATTAAATGAAGAATGCGCAGAATAGCTGACTGTGTTCCAAATTATATTATGAAGAGGAAACCACATGATTTATCTGTCCCCAACCTGCTGTAGATAGTCCCCAACCTGCTGTATTGAACAAAAAATTAGTTCTAATATCGTTGTGTACATACAAGGCAGCATCTCTGAATTTGTCAACCTCTGCCTTCAGGAACTTGATTTCACTATCAAGATTCTGGTTACGAGTGTACACATCTGGCACTACGCCCACATCTTCTTCGTGGAGGAAGCCTCTCTGCTGCAGCTCATACCTGTCATAAACATGAAAAGGTTAGACAATTTAGTCAATTCTTTCTTTGAAAATCAGACTTTTGACCAATTCAAAACAGAGTAGACCTAGATCAGACAGATCAGAGTCTGCTTTGTTTGGTTATATGTTGGGAGATCTGATTCTCTATTTCTTTGCAGAGCAATGAAATTCCTTATTTTACATTTTTGATACAAGAATTATATTAATCAATAACAACATTTTACTCTGACATCCCAGCGGAACATTCAAATTTAAACATTTAACTTGTAAAAAGTAAAGCAACACAAGAAACTGTAGCATCAGATCTAGATAATTCCATAAGCAATGAGCAAACCCTAATAAGAAGTCATCTGATCTGGGTCCACTCTGTTTGCAAAGGTGTGGAAAGGGTCTCTATGAGGTAAGTTGTTAATAATCTTCTTGAATCTCAAACAAGAAGAATATATCAGTGCCTTCAAGCATAGGCCTAAATATTTACAAAACCTGCAAGGCACTTTTTAAAGATGGGACTCAAACCTACCACTCAGTTTGGAAGCAGTCCAGGGTTCTATCCATGCCCATCCTGACCAGAAAGTTCCTTACAAAGTCATCCACCACCTCCGGGTGTCTCTTCACTTCTGGCTTGTGGGTAGACTCTTTTCTTGCCTGACAATTAACAAATACTTGACATTAACCCTTTCCTCCATAAATACGCCTTTCAACGCCTCTGTAAAATTCACCTGATGAAACCATTGTGATAAATAGAGCATTTACTACAAAATTCTAAAATTTTCCTTTCTCTAGTTAATGCTCCTTTTTGGTAGATTCATTCAAAGAGGTTGGGTCTAAAAATAGCCTATGAGGGAGTGGGTTAAACCTTTTACCTCATGAATAGCATGTCTGAAAATATTATATGATTGTTAATCCTTTCCCTATTCTATGTTTATTCCAAATTTCAATACCTACTGAATATTCATGGACAAAATATTTATAATGAAATGTGGATGGTGGAACATTGTAGCCACTTTAGAAAGTAAAGAAACATATCTATCTAATTCCATTAGCAAACAGAGCAGACCCTAATCAGATGACTCTTATAGGAGCCATCTGACCTGGGTCTACTCTGTTTGCAAATGTGTGAACATGTGTTTATATGAAGGAAAAGGTTAATTACCTGAACTTTTTATAATGGCATTATGTACATGAGAATTTCTTGCCATGGCACAAACTGTAGATTCAAATCTACATGTATATTCAGTAAACACAGCAGACTTTGATCAGATGGCTCCTACAGGAACCATATGAACTGGATCTACTCTGTTTGCAAAGGCATGGAAAGGCATCTCTATGAAGTAAAGGGTTAAAATACTTGTAGGCCATTTGTTTTATACAATTTGAATGCAGGGCTACTGTAGAACTAATCTTTATTTTTTACTTATTTAAAACTATCATTAAGATAAAAAAAAAAAGAACAACATTGTGTCTACAAGACATATACTGACAGGGCTTGAATTCAACCATACGGTATTTGCTCTAAATATTAGGTCACCCTGTTTCCTTTCTCCTTGAATTGTAAAGCTTAATATGTCAAGTCAGAACTGTTTAATTTTAAATGAAACTACCGTAATGCAGCAGGAAATGGTGTAGACCTTACAAATCAAACTGGTCTTTAGGAACAGTTTGATCTGGATTTGCACTATTTGTATGAATTTGTTTGGTTAAATATTAAAGACAATTACATTACATTCTCAGTATTTAAGCTCAATAACATTGTCAAACATGTGCCTTTGAATTGACAGTCTTAACTCATTCCTCCATAACCTATTTTTAGATCCAACCAATTTGAATAAATCTACCGAAAAGGAGCATTAACTAGAGAAAAGGATTTTTTTTTAGAATTTTGTAGTTTGAAACCATTGTGATAAATAGAGCATTTGCTCCTACAGGAGCAAATGCTCTATTTATCACAATGGTTTCAATAGGTGATTTTTTACAGAGGCATTGAAAGGCGTATTTATGGAGGAAAGGGTTCAACTGTATGGACAAATATAAAACAATTTATTATACAATCTGATAAGTGTCAAACAATGCTGACCCTAACCAGATGATGCATCTCTGACATGGTGGCTAGTCTCGATCAGTTGTCACTGTTTGCAATAAGACCCAGAGAGTGCCTCAAATATATATAAGCAGATATAGTGGTGAGCTATAAATTAGATAATTGTCAACAGATTCCAGCACACAAATGTTTATTAATTACTTAACCCTTTCCTTGTTCTATATTTATTTCAAATTTCAATACCTACTGAATATTCATTGCCAAAATAGTCATCATGAGATATGGAAGGTGGAACATAATGTAGCCATTTTAGAAACTAAAGAAACAAATCTATCAAATTCCATGAGCAAAAAGAGCAAACCCTGATCAGATGGCTCCTATAGAAGCTGTCTGATCTCAGTTGATCTACTCTGTTTGCAGATGCATGAAAAGGCGTTTATATGAACTTAGAAGGAAAGGTTAAACTTACTGTTGCTATTTCATCTTCCTTCCCCTCTCTAATAGCTCGCACAGCCAGGTCAAGGTCTTCTTCAAACTCTGCGAGAATATTTATAATTATATTTCATCAATCACATTTCTCTTATCTCTATGTATTTGTATATGGTTAAAAAACTTAAACTTTGCCATCAATTATTCTACATTTTCTACAAAACATGTATTTAAAAATAAAACCAGTCGAGATATATTTTACTTGTAATAGTACAAGGATGCTAATTACATATACATGTAAAAGTAATGTTAGACAGAAACAAGTTTGCAGAACAGTAGTGTCTTGTATCTCTACCTAGAGCCTGTCTTCAACATAACATGTGTACCTTGAATGTTCAGGCACCAACTACCTCCTTTCTACTGGTTTGCAAAGCTAAATCAATCAATTTGGCACCATCATAGCAACATTTAATTAGACTGATGGAATAGGGAAATGTGCAGACTCTAATCAAACTGCTAACTGCAGTTTGATCTAGGTCTGCAGAGTTTGCATTTTGTCTGTTCAAATACTAAGTGTAAATAGAGTAGGTCTGTTGTCACTGCAATGCAGGCTCAATGTCAAGTTTTTGGGAAGTATGTCATATTAACCCTTTCCCTGTTCTATATTTATTACAAATTTCAATACCTACTGAATATTCATGGACAAAGTAATTATAATGAAACATGTAAGGTGGGACAGTGTAGCCATTTTAGAAACTAAAGAAACAGATCTATCACATTCCATCAGAAAACAGAGCAGACCTTGATCAGACAGCTCCTGTAGGAGCTGTCTGATCTGGGTCTACTCTGTTTGCAAATGTGCAACTTTATTGCACGAAATATCAAACAACACCAAGAGGGTTTTGAAACAATCAGATATAAACCAATACATCTACTTACTGGTACATTATACATGTATAGAGAACTCAATATGAAAACTACATGTACAGTGAAACCTGTTTTATCACAGTGACCATTTCGGCATTATCCCTTTCCCTTATATAAACACTTTTTCATGCCTTTGCAAACAAAGAAGATGCAGATCAGACAACTCCTGTATGTGGCATTTGATCAGGGTCTGCTCTCTTTGCTACAATTGAATTGCATGTATATGAATCTGATCCTTCAGATTTTGCCAAAGCAAAAAATTATCTCTTGAAATTTTAAAATCATTTACAAAATTAAGTCAATGCATATTCATGAACTGACCAATTCACACACATTTAATGTTCATAAGGGACAGGATTAAAAAGAAGTTTTAATTCTGGGTCTTTAAGGCATTTGGTAACTTAATGTAGGACAAAGGGGATGCAGAAAGCTCACACAATAGCTCTCTGTATCACTGCGAACTTTTGATTTGCATTAAAAAAAACCACCTGTTTTTAAAGAGGAAGTCCCTACAATGAATACAGATTTTCAATAAAACTTGAAATTTGTTATGTCCAGTATTATAATGAAGATTGTCAATTTGAACTTATATCGAAAAATGTCCCTGTGATACAAAATAAACTGATTTCATCAACACTGATAAAAAAAATTGTTCAAAAACAAAGTATTATCGACCTTTTCTGTTTAAAATTTTCTGTGTTTCCCCATTAATCACTCAATCCTTCCATTGTTTAGATAACAGCTTTTCTCCGATAAGTGCATGGCCACAGAGACACCAAATAGCGCGAACAAATACAAAAGTAAAAACCAACCCGAATAAATCTGAAAAATCAGCGAATAAAATTGGGGGTTTTGATATCAAATACACATGCACATGTAAATTTTGTCATTTTCAACGTTCATTTGATAAGCTTTCTTGCAATATAATTCTTGTCAGCATATAAACAAATGAGTTTTGTATATTTTAGGCATTTTTGAAAGGCGTCTAATATAGGGACTTCCTCTTTAATACATGTATGGCTAATCAGTCCATGGTCACTTCAAACAGGTTTTACTATAAAAAGAAATAAAAAGTGAAAACGGTGAACTCTATTGCTTGAATTCACCAACAATCTTCACATACATGTAGTGGCAAATCTGTTTCTAGGTTCCCATATTCTTACCACTTTGGTAGAACTTGGAAGCCAAACAAGCATGTTTTAAATTTAGAATATTTTTGAGTTTCTGGGTATGATGTGTTGGTGCATTCAAACTCTGAGCATGAATGGCTATTTCAAAATGTACAGGAGAAACAAACTTATATGGATATTATAAGCTGGATGATCAGCCAGACTACATATTTCTACTTATACAATACAGAATCATGTGCTATAAATAGAAAAAATCTTAATATGAAAAAATAATAATAATAACAAATCCATAAATGAGCATATATAATAATTTCATAGAAAGAATTACGTTTGCATTCACAGTTTTGTTTACTTGTACAATAAATCTCTTTAAAACTACCACTGATAAAAGTCTAACCGCTACAAGTCTTTAAGACATTGTACCAGTAGTAGCCTTAAGCAAAGTAATGCAGAAACGCTAGAAAGAAACTGTCCATATTAACATGTTCTGCATTTGTTTTTATAGAATTCTAATGTCTATTCACAAAGACAATATTTTAATGAACTTTAATTCACAGCAAAAATAAAGAGACTGGACAAAATAATTATGAGATAGAATATTGTAATAGTAAAATAAAGAATGTTTGGGAATATACTGCATAAAAATAATATATTCCAAAGATTAAGTAATATACATGTATTCCAGTCATCTTTTTGAATATCATAATTTTTATCAAATTTAAGTTTGATATAAATGTTTTTTTCACTATGATGACATTCATGTTATTCATTTTAAAGAGAAAAAGTCAAAATAGAAATTAGTAAAATCTGCTTAAGCGACCACTTTAACTGAAATATAATAGCACACTTAACAAAAAAGGGTTGTTTAATGCATGAAAAAAGCAAGGCAGGAGCTTTTTTCATTTTTTCCCTGTATCTTGCTAAGCAGGTGGTTGCTTAATGTAGGGCAAAGGTAATACAGAAAGCTCCTATATGCATTTCATTGGACTTGAATTAAGCTGTCACTTGCCTTAAATACACAAAACTAAATATACTTTCCATGGTCACTTAAGACAGGTTTTACTGTACCACAAGTGAAATGAATATTTACAGAATGTGTACCACCTATACATAAAACAAAATCTACATTATATAGTTACTATATATACATGTACTACTTACGATCTGGAAATTCTAAAATGCACATACAGTAACATGATGTTCTTAATCAATAAGTGAATAAATGAATGTTTAAAAATACACTAAATTCTTAGTCTGAAACACAAATTTGAATATGTTCATAAATGACACAAAAATTATACAAGAAATAAAACAATTATCTTTTGACTGTTACACGATTACAAATTTGCTTTTAGGTAGCAGGTTAGTCGAGTAAAACATATGATCAACGGCTGTAGTAAAGACGATTTTATTTTTTACTTTTAGTCAAGTATTTTTTCTGATTTGGGCAGAAATGGCATGATGTGTTAATAATGTGTTTTATCATTATCTAAATACAGAGGTGATGGAATGAATATAAGACAACACATTTTGCATGTATATATATTTACCTTCACTTTATTATGGTATATGCATTACAGCAAGGATGGAATCTATGTGTTATTACTGACAGTAGACAGGTAATTAATTAAACATCAATCCAACTTAGAAGAATTACCTAAATAGAAATTGGACAGCCATTTCCAACTTATTCAATTGTGGAAATTGAGTTAACATTTGTCAGCTAGCTTAAAGTTTAGCAGTAATTTGGATTCATATATTACAATAAAAACCTTAAGCTGATAAATGTTAGCTTAAATGAATAAACATACACCCATATGACAAAAGCTCACTAACCTGGGGGAACAAAATCCTCATCAACTGGGACTTCTTCATACTGGAACTCATCATCTGAGTCCACAGTCAGTTGCTCCTCTGTTTTGTCATGAAGGAAATTTTCTTTTTGAAACATCGAACATAACAATTTTCAAACATATTATGACATGATAGCTATTTAGTGTAATATATTGTTTAACCCTTTTTTCACATTGCAAACAGGGTACTGTAGAACACATCTGTACACAACGTCTACCCTGCTTGTTTATGAAGTAATCCTAAGGGGGGGGGGGGGGGGGGGGGAACTAGACTACTCTGGAGTGGACACTAGACTACTCTGGACTACAAGTCCGACACTCTAACCATGTTGCTAAAGGCTGTTAATTGGAGATGCCTTACATAGCCCGATCACTACATTTATGTAACTCACGTTTTACTATTAAAAGTGCACATCGGATAAAAACAGATACAAAATTGGATCGTATTCTTAAATCACAACCTTAAAATCGCCATACCACAGAATATTTCAAAGACAATATCATTATAATCAACAAGACTGTTTTCGATCATTCGCGAAAACACATGTCACCAAATAGTCTGCAAATTCTATTCTAATTTGTTAAACGTTTCTGCCACAAACGTACGCACTAGTACATGGTAAATAAGTTCCTTAAACCCTACAGCTTTGATATTTTCTTAAAGGATACTCTCGAGGTAGTATTTATCGTTTTCTGGGTCTGCAGCCATTTTGTGTATGGATCACCAAGGAAACACTCAAGGGGAATAACTCATATCTACTCAAAGCATTTGTACTACAATGGGCGAAAATTAGAGGAATGAGACAATCCCATTAACCGTCATCCCACTACCCGCGACTTTACTCGTATATTTAAACAAGATTGATTCAGATGAGACGCCGAGTAATTTGGCGTATAATCAGGATCCAGGATGTATAAAACTTAATCAATTGTTTGCTAAAAGCTTGATCAAATCGGAGTAATCAAAATTGCATCTGATCCAAATTATTTTTTTTCACAGCGGGATAAGGTTCAAAAGGTTGATTTTGGCTTTATTTCGCAATACTTTTTTATTATTATTTTTGAAGGAATACAGAGCGAAAACGAATCTGAATAGATGTTCACAATTCTACCTATTTAATTTATATATAAATTTAAGATTTTTGCCCCCCCCCCCAAAAAAAAAAAATTAAAAATAAAATTAAAATAAAAAATAATTTACAAATAATGTGCCCACAAGCCCCCACACTCCTTCCCTCATGGCTGTGATTGTGGCGCTGAACAATTTAAATGTGGGCAAAGAGTGACTGGTATCTACAAAAGGTGTAGACCCACATCGGGGCTTTTTTTGATATATATAAAAAAGCCTGCACAGTTTGTTCTTTCAAAGTCCTCTCAGACGCGCTTATTAATCAGTTTCACACTGAATGAACTCTTATCATTAAATCTTTACCCCATACCTAGACTTTTGCAACAGGGTAGATCCAGATTAGACAACTCCTATAAGAGCCGTTTAGTCAGCGTCTTCTCTGTTTGCTTATAGGATGATATAGATCTAGATCTGATTAGAACTAGTTTCTGTAAGGCCGAAAATTCTCTTATTAATATTAAGTAAATATATATTCATGATGCCATTTCTTGCATAAATATTCATGTAATAAAGAGATTTATACAACGATGGAGCATTCCACTTTGAAAATTCAGCATTCAAAAGTTTATTTGTCGTTGGGGATTATGTATTGGCAAATTTTATCCCCTCTGGAAAGATACAGGAGGGTGGTTTTGATTCCATGCATCAGCATGGCAGAAATATTCTGCCTGTAATTTTTCGTCACCATTTGTTTTATTCTATATTGGCTTTTTCAGTGTTGCAGCACAGTAAATCCAAGTCATATACATTCCTCCAAAAATGGTCAAATGGCTCATTATTTTAGGTCAATGCTACATATTTGAGAATCATTAGCATTTTTTATTATCTTGATTCCTTTGATGCCTTTGCAAACAGAGTAGACCCAGACATATTTTTTTCAGTAGGAT